>JAGFPH010002217.1:42022-64355 GCA_018207615.1 Philaenus spumarius
GACTGATCACAACTAAGTAAATGTTTCGCCAGGTTATAAGATTGAGTAGTTTATTCCGCAGTTTTGTTTTGGTCCTAACACTTTCCCAACAGGGTCATGGGTTTAGTTACACACAACAGACAGTACATTTATTTGTTCATTGGCATCACATCTTTATGGGTGACGTTTACTACAGTATGATATATTTATAAAACATAATTTAAAAAGGTTTATTGAAGTTAAAGTCAAATATTTTGTAGATTTATGTTCTTACAACTGAGTGGTTAAAATATTTATTGACGCTAAAACAGGGGTTTATAATAACTTAAAAGATAACGATTTGACCGGATCTAAAAAAAATGACACTATGTCCGAGTTAACGCTTTAGCCGAGGTCGATGAAACTAAGTTCAACTGTAGTTGAAACCGCCACAGGTTCGAGCCTAGTTACTGATGTTTGTCTTATAATGGTTGCAAACATTACTACTACTACTAATGGTTGTCTCGTTTCTACTAGTCTAATTCGAAAAAATAAAAAGTTCTATGAAAAATAATGCTATTGACAAACTAATTTTGATATCCTTAGGTCCGAGTTGGACGATATGTCAGAAGGAGACCATTATCAAGGGGACAAACTGTCTCTGATCATGTTTGTTGAGTTGTTGAAACCGACAGAAAACTGTTCAACACCATGGGAGAATCACACAGATCAAGACTACAATTCAGATGTTTTATTTTCGTCCAAAATTGAAGCAGAAGAAACCAGGGATACATTTGGTTAGTTATTAATGTATAATGTTATTGTTTATATATTATTTAAAAAATACTTTACACTTGTATTCAATGGAAAAGATTAATTAGTTGCGACTATAGCTTGGAATAAATGTAAATATTTATGATACAAAATTAAATTACAAGATAGATAGATAATAGTCTTTATTTCAGGCGAAGTTAGGACCATCAGTCCTCTCTTTCAAGAAGAAGAGAGAAATGTAAAATAAAACAAAAACTAATGTGTCAAATTTTCTTAATTTTGTACTAAAAATTTGTTTATATGGAATCAGAATTTCAAATTGTATTTGGAAAAATAATTATTAAATACAATACTGGGTGTTTCATAATTAATATTGGGGTTTTAACCTTTTCAGTGGCGGGTTTTGAACAACATAGGGTCACATTACCAAAATGATTATTTACTTGTCCTAAAAATCAAGAAATCAAATGTTTAGTATTTTTTTCCTGTTTTTTTGGTATATATATATATGTACTTTAGTAAAATTATGCAAAACAGTCCCAGCCGGAGACCAGATATCTAGTCATATCCCATCAGCACATATCTATTTTTTTTCATATTTTTTACTTGAGTAGTTTTTTTAATATCGATTTTTGAAAATCGCGGAAGAAGCGGAATTTGACATTGTTTTGGATCACAAAAATGCTTGTAGATTCACAACCGATGGTGCTAGAGTGATGTTTAATAGCTCATTTTAAAGCTTATTTAATGGGCTTTTATTTGATATGTAACATGACAACCTGAAAACAAAACAAAAGTTTAATTTGTTTTTCAAAACTTTTGAATTTTGAAAAACTCAAAAACACCATCTTAGATTAAAATTTTTTTTAATGTTATTCCGACATATATTTAGTTTAGATGTATTTAGTTGGTGCAACATACAAAAAAATCATGTAAATCTGAGACATAGAGGTTTTGGCCTCTGGTGATTTTATATGGCATGACCCTAGCAATTATAAATAATACATCAAATGAAAAAGCAACTCAAAACAGTTTTTCCTACACTCTTCGTCACACGGTACACATCGAGTCGATAGCCGTGTTCGTCCCAAACCTTGTTCAGTGTGTCTGGAATAATTGTTGCAACTGCTTCAATCATGTTTCTTAAGTCGGCTGGTAGCGGAGGCACATACACATGATTCTGTATGAACCCCCAAAGGTAAAAATCTCTTGGTGTCAGATTGGGTGAATGTATAGGACATGCAAAACCAGCTTTGTTATCCGGCCCCTTGAGGCCAATTCTGCGGTCGGCTACATCGTCGTTTAACCAACCGCATACTGAGGCGTACCAGTGAGGCGGCGCACCATCTTGCTGCCAAACAAAGATCTGTGATTCAGCTTCTTCCAATTGATAAAAGAGCCATTGCTGTAGCGCATCAAGATAAGAACCACCAGTTACAGTTGCTTCAGCAAAAAAGAATGGCGTAGATGTAATAAAGGTGTCTGAGACTGTGCCGTTATAAAGATTGATGTAATATTAATTGTGAGCTGGGAATAATGATACAGATGGCATTGGGCAGCCATCTTGAATAAGTCATGTTTATGTTGTTATCTGCTTTGTCTACATTTTGGACTTAGGAAAATTATAGCTTTTATTTTTTAATTTTAATTACTTGAAAAATTTTACATGATAGTATGAATATTAAGTGACAATAATTAATTAAATTCTAATCTCATAAATATTGATTTTTATTTTTCACAGTTTTGTTTTAAGAAAAAAGAAAAAAAATTTATTACAACATCCTGTATATAGAAAATCTATATGTCAAGAAAAATGGTAATTTAAAAATATTTTTTGGTCAAGTTTTAATTATTCATTTCAATTTATTGATAAAACAGCATGTTTTATTAGTAGAACCTCACTAATTCGAAATTCAAGGGAAAATAATTTTTCCCAAATTTAAGGTAGTTGGAATACAAAACTTTGAATTTTATAGGTTAGTGTACATAAAATTCTAATTACAGAGGTAAACCTTCATTTTAAGAATCAACTACAAAACACTTTTTAAAATGTTTACAATTTTACATAATATGTAGTAACGTTACATAAGTTAAAAAAGAACTTAGCAAAATTAAAAAGAACAATTAATTAGTCAATAAAACAATTAAGATTAAAATTAAAAAGTAAGATTATTACTTTAATACAAGTTAGTGTTTACTTTACGTTAAAAATGTCTGTAATCCTTAACTGTTTCAATATGTTGTTTGATTGAAACGAGCTGTAATGTAACTAAACATGCTGTAACAAATCAACAAAAACACTGGCAATAGTCTTTACTCTGGAGGGAACTGTGTCTACGCTATAATTTAACCTTAGCGCATGCACGAATTGGCAGTCGTTCTTCGTATCTCCGCACTAGTTCGTGTCTCCACAGGCTTTTTTCTATTAACTTCGAATTTTAGAGGCTGAAATTTGAATTTTAGAAGAAGACTTTGAATCATAGCAAAAAAATTTGAATTGTAGAGGCAAGTGTACAACAAAATTAGAATTTTAGAGGCTATTTGATGTTGATAATACTTTGAATTAACGGAATATTTATTTTAGAATATTAGAGGTTTTCTGAGGGGAAGTGACAAAAGTTATAAATTATAGAGGTTTTTGAATTATTGAGGTTCTACTGTATATTTTTAAGGTTTTAAAGATATGGTAGTATGGTGTCTTCACTACACACCCTTCATTAGTTCCTTAAAAAAAAAACAACAACAAAATAGGGGACTAAGAAAAAAAAAGTTTTGTGCTATTAGTGTAGTTTTAGTTTTGTTTGTTATTATTGTATTTAATTGTTACAGTCCCAAAGACAGTTCCACCACCAAGACCTGGGCCTCCACCTAGACCTGGTCCTCCACCAAGACCCGGTCCTCCTTCAAGGCCAGCAGCACCTCCGTCACCTCTCAAAGTTCAGGAATACAGAGATAGAGATGACACCCCACCACTGGTACGTACATAATGCAGCCGTAATGTTTTAAAACTATCAAATTGTATTGTGCGTAATCATTCATTTAATTTAATTTTAGCCATTGACACAAATTTAATTTGTATGGCCATAGACATAATATACATTTAAAATCATTTTCAATCATAATTTAAAATAATACAACAAATCATTTTTTTCTAATCTCATTTAAATTGGCTAGTAGCAAAACATCAAACACCAAATATAAAATATTGAAAAATTACATAAATTACTTTTTATACTTTAACACTATTAGTGCGAAACTAAACAAATTTTTATGGTTAAGTTATAACAATATTAAAAATATAACAAAACAAATACAGTAAATATTTATGATTAAGTAACACAAATAAACATTCTAAACATACAATACTAAAATCAGAACTAGAACTATGTAACTATCTTTTTATGATGGTGCGTAAACTCCCTCACCGAATAAAACGACCCAATGAATAGAAGCTGTATAAACCTGTTCTTAAAAATCTTATAATTTTGTGGAAAGTCAAGACAAAAAAGGAAAGTTATGAGAATTTTTCTGGATCTTTTAAAAGCATTTGACTGTGCGGATTCAATTTGTAGCTTATTAAATGTGAGCAAATTGGCATTCGCGGTCAACCTCTTGTAAAGATACTAAAAATTCGTATTTATTCATAAAGCAGTTGGTACATCATATCAGGGATCATATCATTAGTCATCAGTCCCTGATACTCATAATCATAAAACAAAAAAAGAAAACACATAGCCCATTATATTCATATATCATTTCAAAACATTAGTAATAAGATTTCATCATGTTTATGTAAAAAAAAACCATATAGGCTTAAGTGTAGGACAAAGAAAATGTAAAAGGAGAAAGAAGAAATAATAATGTTGAGGAGGAAGAAGAGGAAGATAGTTGCAAAAGAGAGGAAGAAGAAGGTAATCAATTGTAGAGGGAGTTTGTTACTAGCTTTGTGGAAGAGCAGTTTGATTTTTAGTTTATGGCAGACATTTTTTTAAAAACATACAACATACATCTGCTAAATTGAAACAAGAAGAAATAGTATCAAATACAGTACGGTATATAAAAAAAATTAAAAATAGAATATCAAAAATATAATATCTACCAAGACATTTGGGTGAGTCAATTAAATTAGTCATCACAACACATCAGATCTGCAGCCTTCTAATACAAAATTCATACCTCTTCAAAATTACCAATCAAATAGCATCACTAACTTCCTCAATCTAAAAAAACCCGACCAAAGAACAATCTTATTTTAAGCAGAAAGTATTAATATAAATTCAAAATTGTAATCTTAATTAAATCATCACATATTAATCAATCACACTTTCATTAGGCTAAGTAAAGAAATTGTTGTTAGTAATTCAGAGTTTTGTTAATTTGTTATGTAGGCTATTGACATTATAAAAAATTTGTGTTACAACTACTGTGGTTTATAACCGTTAGCAAGCCGGCAAAAAGACTTATCAACATTGTTGAAGCCCGAAATAATATCCATATGTACGCAATTTGTATCATTAATTAATTAAATCATTTTCATTGTACCTCTATTTATTGATAAATCGAAGTCACAAATCGAGAAATTCTTATAAGATTAATATTGAAATATAACAACTATAAAATTGGCACCACAACGAGTGGGCTATTAGAAAATAATTAGTAACACTATAAAATTAGCGCACCAACGTTCAGGCACGAATAATACCATAAACGAGATAATATTCAAAATTTTGTAATGTCGGACAACAAAAAACACAATCTTAGGAAAATTCGCAAGCCTATACAACGGCATTTACAAGGGAAGCCATGTTCGGAAGTTACCATGGTTACGATAAACAAAGGCACGCCCTATATTCAAAATGGCGATACAACTGTTACCAAGGTAACGGATAAAACGCAATTAGACACACCCCAACATGGCGGAATACACACCACAGAAATAGAACTCCATTTAGATTCACTGTTTAACACAGAAACAGAAGAAACACTAAATGCTAACATTAAAAAATCGAGCTCTGATTTCGACGGACATACGGGAGAAATATTACGCCATACTGAAACAGTAGAAAAGACATACGATGAAGCTCAATTTCCTTAAATGATGTTCAAAGTTTGTTGTTGACTCTCAATAGTAATCTAGCAATACAAACTAGTAAGATTGACAAACTCCAAACAAACACTATACAGATGGAAAGAAAGGTCGATTTATGATTAATCGATTTAGACCGTAAGATCGAAGCACAAAATAATCAGCTGGTTGCTTTACGCCAGGAAGTTGACGATCGAATTTATCACGCAATATCACAGAATGTTGTTAGTATCGGTCAAATCGATAGCAAGTGTGATAGGTTAGAACAACAGGTAACCGGTCATAATAAAAAACAAAATAAACTAAATGTAGAATTTAATCAAGTTATGACAAATTTTGAAGCCCAGATACTGTATTTTAGTAGTAAAATAGACCAAGTTCAAGGTGCATTGTTAAGCGAAATTGTAGCGAATGAAAATAATCTTTCAGAGGTAATAGAGACACAGATATTACGCATAAAGAAATTCAAGACACTACTCTTACCTTAACACAAAGCTTGAACACTCATGTGGAGACACAAAGTGTAATAAATACAGAACATAATTTAAGGTTACAAGGCACTGAAAACGATCTTAAAAGAATTCCTAACCTACAAAACACACTGAATCTAGGTGCCACAAGCAAACAACACACACAACCAATATATGTAACATGCTTAGGTAACACCACACCTATGATAAAACTACCACATTTTCACGGAAATCCTACAGATGCAGTAGACTATTTATACAAATTACAGAATTACACGATTAAAACACTAGGCCTAAATCAGGAACACAAACACAATGAAATATCATTACGGGATATTATAGAGTCCAGCTTACAAAGTTCGGCACTGCAATGGTACTACATGGTACGTGAGAATATTACAGACTTTAATTCATTTAGCCAATTATTTCTAGCAAAATATCGGAACGACACCGTTCAACGAGATATCAAACGACAATTAGAGGTAGGGCATTATACCAGACACGGTAGATTAAATCGTTGCGACTATTTTATTGAAAAGGTAAACATGTTGCGAAAGCTCATACAAACAATAAGTGAGGAAGAAATAGTACACATTTTAGCTAGCCATTACGATGATACAATCCGACAAGCACAACGCGTACAAGGCATTAAAACTATCGAAGGAATGCAGTATTTATTAACAGAAATAGACAACGAAGAGCAATTTTATGTAATTGATACTACAGCAAATAGACGAAACCCACAAAATCAAACAGATTTCCATAGGCCTAACTTAAATTCAACACAAAAACAACACAATTCATACACAAATAACACACGTCAATACCAATCAAACCAGTACTCTTGGCCAATTACAAGAAACCAACAAGAACACAGTGCACACGGACGAACACTATTAGAATCACCAAATCAATATAATCATCGGGCAAACAAATACAACAGTTACAATGACAGACACCCTTATAATAATAACAATCGTAGGCCACAAACAAATACTTATAACTCACAATACCACCAACCTAACCTGGCAGAGAATCCAAACTCCAGAAACATCCCATTCAACAGACCCAACAGACCAGTTCCCAAGGAGCAGAGACACACACACCGTTAATCAAAACACTCAACATACACAAGAATACAATTGTCAAACATTAGCTTCTACATACCGTGATCAAAATACACCAGGCAAAAGCACAATACAATCAATAAAGGTTAGTTTAACTAACAATTTAAACTGATAAACACTGGGAAATGTACAAACGTCTACTTGGAAGACACAACACATACTTCCAAACATTTTTCAGTGGTTCACCAGGAATCTAGTAGACAGAAAGTAAACAAATCAACAGAAGACATGGCAACTATTCATGCTGAAAATAATAATGGAATGACGGGCAACACTGAATACAACCACACTGAAACACACCACAACACACTACACAAGTTACAACCTAACCTAAACACACTGCAAGAAAGGCAGATCTATGAAACTAAAACGAATGAATCGACGAAGAAAATAAGAAATAATATATTTTGTAATAGAGAATTTCTACTCACAGATGAGGGAAATACATTAATAACCACATCACAACATAAAACATATTTATGCCCAGAAATACTCGTTAATATTGGAAGTGTTGATACAAACATGCTTCTAGATACGGGATGTAACATTTTGTGCCTATCTGATCACTGGTTTACTCAATACCGCGACAAACTTAACAAATATCCAATGATACCTGTCACCAACATAACACTAATTACAGCCAACGGACAACACACACAGAAAATAAAACGCATCATCTTACTACCAACAACATTTAATAAAATAACAATTCACATATAATTTCTTATAGTACCTAGACTAACCCAAAACGCAATATTAGGCGTCGATACCATGAATATATTGCAAACACAAATCAACTTTGCACGCAACTATGTTACACTAAATCACAGCGGAATACAAGAAACAATTCCATTTACTCGACAAGAAACCAGAACACAAACTACCTAAAAATCGAATCAGAAGATGAATTAAGGTTAAACACGTTACAAAGAAAACAAACAACATTTTCACTAGATATACACCTGCTCGAACAGAACGTTAGCAATAACACTTTACTTAATAAGACGCAGAAAACACAATTAATCAACCTATTATGGGAGTTCAAAGACATATTTTCAGAGTTACCAGGACTGAACACTAAATACATACACCACATAAGACTAAATACAGAAACGCCATATGTAAATCGAAATTATCCCATACCAATCCAATGTACACAAGCTGTAGACGATAAAATAGCTGAGATGGAGGCATTAAACATAATTGAGCGATGCAATAGCCCATACATCAATCCAATTTTAGTGGTAGTCAAGAAAAATTTAGAAATTAGGTTATGTCTTGACGCACGGAAGCTAAATGCATTGATTATTCCAGATTACGATCATAACTACAGCGTAAACGAAATCCTAGCCAGATGTAAATCTACAAAATGGTTGTCGACTATAGATTTAACAAGCTCGTATTGGCAAATTCCATTGAGCGATGAATCAAAACAATACACCGCATTCCAACACAAAAACAAACCTTACTGTTTCAAAGTTGTACCATTTGGTTTATGTACTGCACAAGCGGCTTTAGTAAAATCATTGGAAACCGTATTCGAGGGGGCTACAAATGACCAGACATTAATGTATGTAGATGATATACTGACGTACGACAATACATTCGAAGAACATATAGCGCATCTTCACGACATCTTTAATCGGTTTAAAGAATCCAACATGACAATAAATTTTCAGAAATCATCTTTCTGCAGACGAGAAGTAACGTTCTTGGGTCATAAATACACCACAGACGGTATTCAGACGACACAAAGATTTCTGCCATCACTGAGTTTCCACCACCGCGAAACGCAAAGCAAATAAAACGATTTATTGGCGCAAGCAACTATTACAATAGTTCATTGATAAATATTCCGACTATATTCAGCCAATAGCACATTTAACATCGAAACAACATAAATTTATATGGACTGACAAGGAATAGAAAATCTCCGACTTAAAGACAAATTCATCGAAATAAACTTCTTACATCACCCGGACTATTCACAAAAATTTTACTTGCAAACAGACGCTAGCGACATTGCCATCGGCGGACATATATTCCAAATCGACAAAAATGGGGAGCGTAAAGCTATCATGTTTTTCAGCCGCACTCTTAAAGGCAGCGAACTACGCTATTTCACAACAGAAAAAGAACTACTCGCGATAGTTTATTGTCTACAGAAGGGACGACAAATGCTATTAGGTTCACAAGTTACAATACTAACAGATCATCAAGCTCTCACATTTATACAGAGTTGTAAATTAACTAATTCACGTATTTCAAGATGGATTCTTGCAATTCAAGAATTTAATGTAACAGTGGAACATTGTCGTGGCAAGGATAATCCTATGGCCGACGCACTCAGTAGAATGACTTGCAACTCTGTAGAAAACAAAGACACGACACAAACGTCATTTTACATTCATAATATTGAACGCAACATTGATAATAAACTCATCCGAGACTTACAACAACTCAGACTGCACCAAAGAAATGATATTAAACTGGGACCCATCATTCAAATACGCAAGGATCCAAACAACATACACCAGGCACAGCATACACAACAATACAAATTACAAAACGACTTACTCTTTTCAAAGCATAATCATACATGGAAAATTATAATACCACATAACATGATCAATACATTTATCACTGAAACACATAAATATTACTTACACTGCGGGCCTTATAAATGCATGCGACTATTACAAGAAGACTTCATATTTTGGAACATGAATAGACACATACTCAAGTTACTAGCCACATGCGATGCCTGCTAAAAATGTAAACAACCAAATTAAATTTGCTATGGGCAGATGAAACAAATTAAAACAGACGGACCACGACAACAACTTTCAATCGATTTCTTCGGAAAACTTCCCACTGGCAAACGTGGACTACAATACTTACTTGTAACCATTGACACATTCACCAAATTCATACAGATTTTAATTATTTTCTAATAGCCCACTCGTTGTGGTGCCAATTTTATAGTTGTTATTATTTCAATATTAATCTTATAAGAATTTCTCGATTTGTGACTTCGATTTATCAATAAATAGAGGTACTATGAAAATGATTTAATTAATTAATGATACAAATTGCGTACATATGGATATTATTTCGGGCTTCAACAATGTTTATAAGTCTTTTTGCCGGCTTGCTAACGGTTATAAATCACAGTAGTTGTAACACAAATTTTTATAATGTCAATAGCCTACATAACAAATTAAACAAAACTCTTAACTACTAACAAAAATTTCTTTACTTAGCCTAATGAAAGTGTGATTGGTTAGTATGTGATGATTTAATGATGATTACAATTTTGAATTTATATTAATACTTTCTTCTTAAAATAAGATTGTCCTTTGGTTGGTTTTTTAGATTGAGGAAGTTAGTGATGCTATTTGGTTGGTAATTTTGAAGAGGTATGAATTTTGTTAATATAAGTCTGCAGATCTGATGTGTGTGATGATTAATTTAGTTGACTCACTCAAATGGCTTGGTGGATATGATAATTTGATATTCTATTTTGTTTTCGTTTTTGTTTTTTTTACTATACTTGTGATATTATTTCTTCCTGCTTCCCAAACTGGCAGATTTATGTTGTATGTTTTAAGAAAATGTCTGCCATAAACTAAAAATCAACTGCTCTCCAACAAAGCTAGTAAAAAACTCTCTCTACAATTGATTACCTTCTGCAAAGGACTTTAGAGCATAAGGCTTTCTTACAGGTCAACGCTACAAATCAGTATTTAGCTGATAATAATTTGGGAATAAATTCTGACAAAACTAAGTACATGTATTTTAATCTAAAGCATGACGTAAACCAGGCACCAAGTGTCTTTCTAGGGGAGGAAGAATTTGAGGAAGTAAAGTCAGCTAAGTTCTTCGGTCTCCTTATTGATAATAAGCTTTCCTGGAGTAATTAACTGTATCAGTATAAAATTTCTTCAGGAATATTCACACTGAGAAATTAAAAGCCGTAATGTACAACCTTTATTCTTTTAAGTGCGTATTCGGGTTACTATATATATACTCACCTTTGCTATGGAATCCTTCTCTGGGGGAATATTTGTCCTGCAGAAGGAAGCTGTTAGTCTGGTAACAGGACTAAGAAAATTCCATTCGTGTAAGAATGTCTTTAGGCCCCAAACCAGATAACATCAAGCGACGGTGCGACATTGTCGCAGAACAAAAATGAGGGTTGCAGAAAAAAACGCTAGACTGGGTTCATGAAAAAATCCGCTAGAATCCAGTATGTTACGGGATATAAAAGGAAACAATTTAGAAGATTAACTCATAAAGACTAAACCAGATGAAGACTCGTTTACAAGAAACAATGAAATTAAACAGACAACCACATTTAATATCCTATGCCAGAGTCGGACTTGGGTATCTGCTCGAATAAGTTAGTATATGTGATTATGCATGGTTGTTAGTCAAATTATGTTTTGGTCAAACTTGCGGGTGGGTGACAGTATGGATCCCTTGTCGCATTTGTCAAACTTAACACTTCAACGGTTTACTTTTTCTTTGAAATAATCACCCAGAGTTACATTATTAATAGATGGTTAAGCGAATTTTTGGTGCTTCATATTCTATTTAATGAAACAAAGAACAAAATAAAGCAAAGGTTATACCAATCTTACAAAACGATTAAATAGGGAATCGGAAGCAATACTGGGCCACATAGATTGGTACTGTTCAAAACTTACCTTAAAATTTAAATATCACCAAAAGTAGGAATGTTTCAGCTTATCTCTTACAATACACAGGATACCTAGAGGTTAACTCAATAAACCATAGAAATAGATATAATTTTTGGCTTTATTAACCAAAATAAAAAAGTTTATATGCCCTTAATACAAAAAATTGAAATTATTAACATGCCCTTAATACAAGAAAAGTTTGAGATTTAAAAGAAAACATACATATTTTATTAAGTTGAATTTAAAAGCCCTCCCCAAAAATAAAAATCAAAAACCCTCCCTTTTAATAATAATTACAGAATTTATACAGAAAAGATTAACAAGTTACAAAGTTTTAACATGAGATACCATGGATTTGTTTTAAGAATAAATATATATGTCGTTGGCCAACTCTAAAAGGTAATTATAAATAATTGAATAAATAGACAAAATTAATTATGAGACGTCTCTCTATATATAAAAAAAGGTATAAAATTTCTAATATGCAGCCCTTAGGGCTAAGGTCCGAAATGTGCTAGCTTGCTCCTCCCAATTATTAAATACTAACATATCCTAAATAGTACACATATACAAAATTACTTTTCAAAATACAGCCTATTTAACATTTAACACAAAAGAAAAAGAACAACTGCAGATCGTTCATATTTTAAATTAAATTCTGTCTCTAACTAAAGCACTGTAGAAATATTTTATTATTTTTTTAAAGTTCTGTTGGAAAGTAGGCCTTTTCAAGGTGTAGCTGTAGAGTAGGTTATGCCATTGTATTATTTAATATCTCCTGGAGTTGAACCAGTATAACTGTATAACATAAATAACAATTCCTTTTTAGAAAACTTGCAGCTAATTTAAATAAGCATAAAATGATAGTTCTTGAGTTGGCTGTTTTATTAAAATTTGTAGCACAAGGTGACAAATTGCTACTCAGATTGTAATGGTTAATGCAACATGTGTAATGTTGCATAAGACTGTCTCTACATGTTAGCTAAGCCACATGGTAACATAAAAAATGTTAACGTTTAGTTACATATCAGTAATATTATGCTTATAGCTTATTAAAAGTTTTCAATATTGGTTACACTGTAGAAAACTACACAGTTATAGTTAATTAATACAGAGCAGTTTAGGCCTGTTTGTTGAAATATGTTTAGGCTTTAGTAATAACCAACATGGTATCGGCTTTATAGTTTTTGTAGGCTGTAAGATTTGCATTTAAAATTTAGGCTGTAGTAAAAAAATGAAATACATAGGTTTCTCTATTAAATTGAACAAAATGAGTTAGGAAGTTATACATAAACCAAAAGTGGAAATAACCTTATTAAGTTTTACAAGTAAATATTTTATAATTATCAAGGTAAAGCTAAAATATTCATACCTGGTATCCGGAAAGCAAAGGTTTAGAAGAAAGTCATGTTATTTAGCGACACACCGTCGTTAATCGCGACTAAATTATTTAAAGTGTAACAACATAACTACCACTTGGCAGCGTCTTAAAGGTTTTGTTCGTAACAGTCTAATGGCCGACGCTTTAGGACACTCCTATGACCAAGCAAAATTTACTGACTAGATAAAGAAACAGCTGATGGGTTGTGAGACAACGACCTCTGTTCAGTTATGCACGATTAGAAAGTAATACCGTACAGAGTCGACGTCTGGCGGAGAAAAGGATAACTATTTGGGAAATGTCGGTAAGGATAAATGATAGAAAGGTTGTAAGTAGTTGATGGGACGTTACAAGGTTGACAGTTAAAACAGCCAAAGGTTTAAAATACATAGATCTATTTACATAGAACTATGTACCTTATTTTTGAAATTTTATAAAACTGCAAACTAAAATGTTTATGCTGTACATGATTTTTACAAAATTAATTGTAATTAGTTAAAAAAAACCAAGGTTGGATGTTTTAGATGAGTTAATAAAAGCACTAGGGCAAAATAAATCTCCAAAAATAGGTATCAATAGGTTTGTAGTCTAAAATAACACCAAAAAGCCCACAAAGTGTCCTTGTAAATATGCTGATGAAAAAAAAAATGACATTTCAAATTTTTTTGACAGTAACATTTTCTTTCATTTAAAACAAACCGTATGCAAATTGGCTCTATGGATCTCCAGAAATAGGTATCAATAGGGTTGTACTCTAAAACTCCAAAAGTGTCCTTATAAGGATAAAAAATGAAATAAAAATAACATTTCGTAATATTTTTTATAATAAACATTACCTTTTCTTTTGTTTAAAACAAACCACACAAATTATTATATAAGTAAGATACTACATGAATACTTCGTACTCCTACTAATATAGTAAGGTATATTTCTAGTCTGATCATGAAGAAAGAGAAGGACTTCTTACCGATGGAGAAGGGGAAGCAGACTTTTTGAATCTATCATCTGGAAAATCACCTAATAGAGGCGACAATATCGATTTGCTTAATATGGGGACACAGTCTTCAGGAGCAAGCATTAAAGTAGACCTTCTAGGAGAGAAAGAAGACTTGTTAAACATTGGAGGAAGTGGTGATACTAATGTAGATTTGTTGGGATTCGGACAGTTTGTGAGTGCTGAGCCTCCCAAAGTCAATCCAGATCCCATGTCATTCGATCCGTTTGGAGGAGAGACTAGCGAGAAGGTAATGACAAAATATTATTTTAGGTCCACCAATTTTTGAAATAATATTTTCTCGGGTTTTAAGAGAATGATTTAACACGATCATTTCACTACTGTCAAAGTTGTTTAGTTTATATGTCTATTTCTACTGTTGATTTTGTACTTCGGCTCGAATTAGAATGCCGAAGTATTGAAATCGTGCGATAATTTTGTGTGTGTCTGTTTTCCTGTGTACACGATATAAGCACTCTCAGACGTCGTAGAAAAATTTTGGTGGTACTAAAATCTTTGTAATTTCATTGCGGAGAGTTGAAAAGTTTTTGAGTTTTCTAGTGTGAGCTGTAGCGCATTGGGGTCACGTTTTTGGGTCAAAAATTTGAAAATACAGTGTGGTGTATCGTTTTATATGTTTTTGGGTACGGGAAAACCGATTTTGACAGTTAAAATCGTAGCCCGTCGGGGTCACGTTTTTGGATCAAAATTTTGAAAATATAGTGTGGAGTAATATTTTATATGTTTTTTGGTTTCGGGAAAACCGATTTTGACAGTTAAAAAGTCGTAGCACGTCGGGATTACATTTTTGGATAAAAATTTGGAAAATATTGGGTCAACATTTTGAAAATTCTGTATGGGGTAACGTTTTATATGTTTTTGATTTATATATGGAAAATATAAATATAATATTAAGTACATTTAAATATATAATATTTAAATTTATATCTTGGAATTTTACATAATATATTTAATAATATGTTTTTTAACTAAATGTAACAAATAAAAGTAATTTTTAACTTTAATTTTCTTTCAATTCGTATGTTCTGTCCGGACGAGCCAAAGACTCGAAAAAGTCTTCCATCTTGTCACTAGTTCTTACTTGTAGTCATGAATACCTATTGAAGAAAATAAAGTTATAAATACTGTAATGAAATAATATTTGCAATGTAAACAGTTAAATTTTAGTAAGGTAATTGAAAACTTTGTAAAAAAAATTTAAGTACCTTATACTTGATTGGTTTTGTTGTTTAGAAAGTGCTTAAGTAAAACAAACAAGATTATACAAGGCATAGAACAAAGTTATTAATACACATAACATTAAATTATTAGTTAGTACAGTATTTATCAGATATTATTTCTTTTCATTACAACATGTCAGGTAATGAGCGATGGTAGAAATAAATCCTCTAACATGCCAAATGGTTGTTAAACATTTATAAGGAGTAACTGTAGGAGCCTTCACCAGATCCATCTATCCCACTTCATATTCATTTCAACAGTTTTACCTGTAATATACCTCACATGTTTTAAAACTTATAGAGTACACACACTAAAAGATTTACAATTGCAATGATTTTAATTGTACATATACAATATCAATTTTCATGTGATACAACATAATATTAAATAAGCGTGTTAAAAAGATAAATAAATCCACTAGCTAGAATCCACTGCTGTACTAAAAAATATAAAATGTTTTTTGTTTCTCACCGCATTGACTCCAAAATACGGCGTGTGAATATCAGGGTTTTAAGGCTTTGTAGTATATATTACATTTAACTTAAATTATAAATAATTCATCAAATGAAAGAGCAACTCAAACTGATTGTTGCGCATGCGCTTGCATTGTTTCCTCTGCTTTCTGTTAGAAAGCACTAGTAGTAAAGATGGCAACTTGTGAACAGAAAGCTTTTTGTGTTTTACAGTTTGCAAGGACTGAATCTGTAGTTACAGTGCAACGTGCGTTCCGTATTAAGTTTAAATGTAATCGTCCAAGTGATAACAACATCCACAGATGGTATCAACAGTTTGAAGACACCGGCTCTCTTTGCAAGAGGAAGATTAAGAGATGACCAAGGCTTACTTAGAGTGACTGAAGAACGTGTGAACGAGCGAGAGAGTCTTGCACTCCTAGCACCAAGAAATAAGTTCTGAAGGCTAGTCGTGAATTAGTTATTTCAGAGACGTCTGGTTGGAGAGTTTTAAGTAGACGCTAACAACTATGTCCTCATCGTTTGGAGTTGTTGCAAGCTTTAAAACCTACGGTTTACGTACCACGTTTGCAAATATATGTTGCTGCCAATGAAGATTTTTGACATTTCACCTAAGGGGACATGTGAACTCTCATATGTGCGCATCTATAGGTCAGCAAATCCTCATGATATGATACGGTTGCAACAAGACTCCCTTAAATTGAATGGTTTTGTGACATATCCCAGCAGAAAGTTTATGGGCATTTCTTTTTTGCTGAAGCAACTGTAACTGGTGTTTCTTATCTTGATGCGCTACAACTATGACTCTTTGGTAGCAAGATGGTGCGCCGCCTCACTGGTATAACTCAAAACGCAATTGGTTAAAAGACGTTGTAGCTGACCACTGGATTGGCTACAAGGGGACGGATGACAAAGCTTGTTTCGTATGGCCTCCACGTTCTCCCGATCTGATCCCATGCAATTTAATTTTTACCTTTTGAGGTTCATAAAATATCATGTGTATGTGATACCAGCTGATACTTCGCTACCAGCTGATCTATCAGACTTAAGGAACGGAATTGAAGCAGTTGTTGCAACAATTACTCCAGGCACACTGAACAAGGTTTGGGACAAACTCGACTATCAACACGATGTGTGCCGTGTGACAAATGGTGCCAACATTGAACACTTGTAGGAAAAACTGTTTGAGTTTCTCTTTCATTTGATATATTATCTAATCTTATTAAACGAGCAATTCTTGTATATTTGTCAATTTATTTGGGGGATCTCGCTAATGGATCTTACGATTTGGATAAAATTTTACATATAGGGATTTTTGACTTCAAGAATCGAATGTGCTAGGTCTTATGTCTGTAAAAATGTGCAAGTAGCTCTTTTCGCCTATGTAAACTCTGAACTTCTTTTATATATCACTTTTGAAGTCACTAAGTAGGCAAATAGATACATTATAAATACAATACAGATGTTTTACAAACAGATGTTAATGGAATTTAAAAATAAGAAAAAACTTTGTTACATCCTTATTAAAAATAAATTAGACATATCATAATTTAATAGCAGGCCTATTTATTGATAATATATGGTAATTGATAGTGAGAAACCAAAATTAACAGCTGATTTCAAAATATTAAGCAATTATTAAATAATTATAACTGCTGTTATAAAATATACGAAATAATTTGAATTGAACATTTAACATTATTTACCATCTTAGTTTTGAGGTTATTATTAATCCTACACCTTCATTATAAATAAAACATAACATATGTTTATTGTCTCTCTCCACAGCAGAATAATATACATGTACTCTAAGCAATTATATATTCAGTAATGTAATAACTTCTGGATAAATTATCTATTTGGTTCATAATTTTAAAATAGGAAATAGGTTTTTCCTAAAAAATATTTTCTATTTATATTTAATGAAATGTTTCTCTTAAATATAAAAAATCTTTCCTATCTCTTAGATTTAGTGTAAATGTTTTAAACTTTTTTTTATGAAGGTGTAAAAGTGCCTTTATTGTTCGGCGCACAGCATTTTTTTTTATTCTTGGCATACTGAAAATGGTATGAAAATAGTTATTTCATTAAGACATGATAATACTAAATATTACAAAATAACTATAACAAATACTTTTTTACAATGGTCTGCTCACCGTCAACCAGGTTGGCACTAAACTCTAGAAAACAGAAAATTTTCTTATTATTAAGTATGTAACAAAACTAAGAAACCAACTAACACCTAATAAAGGAGAAGACAGCTTTGAAATGAAAACGGTGTAAAATATACCTTAACTTTACTTAATAATAAAAAGTAAAAACTTTCTTATATTATAAACATAATAAAAAAGAATGCAATAGAATGATATTTAGCCATCATTACTAAATTTTGTATTAATAATTAAACTGTTTTATTATTTTCAGCCTGACAGATCATGCAATTTTTTAAAAATTCACTAGTGCACGTCAATTTTCCTTTCCATTTATAAAACTCCAAAACTCCTCTCTATCTAAAACATATTTCCCTAACAAACTCCTTCTTGGATAAATCAATATAGGACTTTTCGTAAAAAAATGAAAGACCGTTTCATCTTTTAGTAGTAAGTTGCACAAGGAGCAAGTGTAATTATGCTCCTTTATTAACCATGGCTTGTAGTTTAGGCCAAGGAGCTCCCCCCAGCTTTAATAAGCCACGAGATAGAGATAGCATCCATTTTATCAGTAAAATAACTGCAGTTTTTTTAGTCGAGAGTTAGATACTGCTGGTAATGTACTGATGTTCTGGCACTGCCTATACATTCAGCCATCATACTCGCCCTCAGAGCCTCCACGACACTAAGGAGATTCACACGACATCGATGGAGTCTTCTCTGAAGTCCGGTTCAAACTTTCATCCCGTTTTTTTTCTAATCTTGGTACTAAAAAACATTTCTGTTTATGACTTGCTGTGCAATCTTTCTAGGCAATCTATCCGGACTTATCATAACTTTTACAATATACCTACTTTAGATTCATTTTTAATGTGACTAAATGTAAATTTTCACACACAATTTTCAAATATAATGTATAAATCGGGGTATTTAAAAGCAAATGGAATAGTCTTTTGATAAAAAATATTTGCGTTGCTTCGACTAGTTTACTTTCTTTAAAGGTTCTTTTCTCCAAGCTATTATTTTAGAAATATTCTTGTTATACAAGTATTTGAAAACCCTAAAGACGTTTCATTCTAGTACGAAAAATCTTAAAAATTTTTTTTTTGTCTAACAAAATCGTCCAACGTCTAACTTAGAAAACCAACGTGTATACCAAATTTGGATCAAATGGGAAGTAAAATGTGGATTGTAGAGTGCGAACATATATATAAAACAATTTTTAATGACACCCCAAAATGCATTCTGGGGACCATGATCGGTGCTCATTGACCATTCCCGACCTTAGGTCTCACCATAAGTCACTGCAATAGCTCATCTTTTCTATGGAAATTCGCTTATAAACTTCCTAAGTTTATAAATTGTAGTTGTTCATTCCTATAAATAATAGTTAATCAATTAAAGATATTACATTTTTATTTGTACACAAAGTTTAAATACGTGTTTATGAGTACTAAAATGGATTATAATGTTATTTTACGTTCGTTAAGTATAAATCTGTTATCAGGAACGATACTGCTGACATCATCTGATTACTTATGTTTCTGTGCATTTCTTGGATGATATACATCTATGCACATATTGGATTTTCTTATCTAATAGTACCAAGCAGTTTATTTGTTAACTTCATTGGCATTGTCTACAATGTTTACAACCAACGTGTTGAGTATTATGGTATTTTAAAACATAGCTTTAAACTTTTTAATTATTGTTATACCTTCTCTTTGCATTCTTTATTTTATTTTTAAACATTCTATATTGTTCGAACAGTAAATACAACTTGCAATTCTTCTTCTTTTCTATTTTTTTTTTCAAAACTTTCCTCTATCTGTTGTTAGGGTGACTTTCTTCAACCTCATGCACCAATGCACAGGAATGTGAGCACACCAAATCTCATCGCAGATAATATTGTCTTTCCACAGGATACTACTAGTACATCGGGTAATTTGCTCGGAGGACCTGGTTGGCAAGGCGGGGCTAGTATGCCGAGAAACGTTAGCACACCGAACCTAAACAGGGATCCTTTTGCTGACTTAGGTAAAGTTTTAAACAAAATTTATCTTGTGTGTTACTTTATTGTATTTGTACAAACTAATTTTCAATAATACTCTTTTGAAGTGTAAACTTCTTTAGTCACTCCGAGCTCTTTTTGGATGAGGTAAACTTACACAAACTTTTTGATTGTGATTTCATCAATGATTTGTTCTTCTTTATTGTTTCACACACTTACTAATATAAACCACAAGTTTAATATAACAGCTGATCGTAAAAGAAGAAGAAATCGACGAAATAAAATAGCTGCTTAAACTCAATAGCTGTATGGATTTCAGTACTGATGAAATGGACATTTGCACTTCCTAATTTTGTAAGTTCAGTTAATTTAGTGTACTTGGTGATAATTCTAAAATGTACATTACATAAAATGCTTTCTCATTGTTTTGAAATATCTAAATTTTCTAACTTGGTTGCTATAATAATGAATGTAAATGCATTAATGAAACGTGTGTTGGTTCAGTCTAGGCCTAACCTAAAATTATGCTGTTAAACTTTTAATACAAATTAGCTGTTTCACTTTAATATTTAACAACCGGTAATCAAATTATAATAAAGTAAGCCTTTCTCGATGATTTTCAAGAAACCTGTGTTGGTTCAGTACAGAAGTGAACTGTCATGAATATAAATCGTTGTTTTATATTGGTTTAATTCAAAAATAGATTATTATTTTTATCTTGTCCCATTTAAAATTGAAATCTAAAAAATAACATAAACATGATTGTCTATAGTTTATACTAGACCTAGACTACAGACAATTTTGTTTATGTTATTTTTAGTTTTAAATTTTAAATATGTTAAGATAAAAATAATGATCAATTTTCGGATAACCAATGATTTACATTCATGACAGTTTTCACTTTTGTCGGCAGTCCCATGACTGCTTTCTCTTTTTTTTGTTGCTTCTAGTATGTATTTTACAAATTAAAAATTTTTTTAAAAGTTAAAAAGAAAAACATACTTAAATGAAAGTACTTTGTATTGTAGGCCTAGTTAGAATATTTAAATAGGACGTGGTACAGGATTGAGGTGTTATTTAATTAATTGGATTTTGTGGATTACATTTCTACAGCTTCATCTGCCTTTGTGCATTGGATATGAAATATATTATGTGGTGCTACGGGTGGTGCCTGTGATCAGTTTGTTTTACTAAAGAGAGATTATACATTTATTTATTTATATAATATTTTGTATTGTATTTTATTTCACAAATTAATAAATTTTCTCACAAAGAAAACAAGCGCAGAGTCTATAATTAATGCATAAAGATCTATAACTAATACTGGTCATTAATTAATTTACTAAGTATTAACATTCATATCATAACAGCAATCACAGTTGTTATTTGATTTTCAAAGTACTCATTCAAACTTTAGTAAACCTTATCTATAGTTTTCAATTTTATTTTGTCATTAAAGCATTCATTGGTCAAATGTTTGAAATCCTGTGGCAGTTTATGGTACAATCGTAACCTCTTGTAAAGTGGAGTACTTTCATGTAACTTTAAGTGATGAGAGGGAAATCTGTAATTAGTTTTAAGTCTTGTTTTGTAGTTGTGATGTTGTGATTGAACTTGATGGATTTAATTTATATTTTTTTATATGAAACCATACTAAAACTTATTAGAGCCTTGCCAGAGTACAAAAATTAAATTGTCTGATAACAGATGTGCAACTTCTCCTACTACTCAGATTTGTTATTGCTCTTATCATTTTCTTTTGCAATAAGAATATTTTTGTATACCGGCTGCAATTTTTAATTATTAATATAAGTTCTGAGACTATTGGTTATCCCAGTAATTTATATTTGTGTACTGCATAGTAAAACTATTTTAAAGTGCTTATTTCTTTGTGAAATTGCGGAGCCCCAATTTTTAATTAATATAAGTTCTGAGACTATTGGTTATCCCAGTGATTTATATTT
>JAGFPH010002217.1:64455-133752 GCA_018207615.1 Philaenus spumarius
TTTCATT
This sequence comes from Philaenus spumarius, assembly GCA_018207615.1. Lineage (NCBI taxonomy): Eukaryota > Metazoa > Arthropoda > Insecta > Hemiptera > Aphrophoridae > Philaenus > Philaenus spumarius. Next base: position 64,463 of record JAGFPH010002217.1, read on the forward strand.
GTGAAATTGTGGAGTCAAGTTTTAATTAATGTTAGTTGTGAGACTATTTTCTATTCCAGTAATTTATATTTGTGAACTGCATAGTAAAACAATTTTAAAGTGCTTATTTCTTTGTGAAATTGTGGAATCTCAATTTTTAATGTATTCGTATCTGATATATAAGTCATCACTTGATAAATATTACATATTTTGTTTATTACCAGTTAAACACAAATATACCAGTTATTATATGAACAGTTAAATATCTTGGATTTTGTACTGATTCTGTAAAATGGATGTAAAGAGTGTGGAGGAAACTTTGAATGAAAATTTTTTCTAGCAGCAATATTTAAGCGATTTTAAGTTTTGATACGTTAAAGTTTGATCTTTTCTGAAAATTTCCCATAAATTTTAATATTTGTTAAACTAAACTTTTCAAAGTCAGTACGTGTTTAAATTAATTAACTATAGAGGGAACAGATGTTTTTAAATAATAATCAAAACATCCATTCGTTTTTACTTAAAAGTTGTTGGGGAACATTTGATTATTGAACAGTGGTTTACGTAGATTCTCAGCAGCCCAGTAGCGACAATTTGGATTGTTGACTGCTCTATTGAGATTAGAATGAGCTTCAGCTAGTTCATGATAAAATTTTTGTATAAGGTAATTGTGCGTACAAAATTTAATAGTTGACAATCTGTTTTGTTTATCTCCTTGACTACTACAGTAAATTGTACGCGTAAAAATTTAATTCGTCATTCAGATTACAACTGACCATGCAATTGCTGACTTCAAGGTTTCCAGCATGGGAATTAGCAGAGCGTGTTAGACTTTGTAACCCTTTCCACATTTTCTGAAGTACTTTTCGTTTGCGGGGCACCTGGTGTTTTGGTATTCATTAATGAGATTGCTGAACAAAGATGTAGATTGTGTTACTAGACGGAACAGATTCATTTTGGTACGTTTCAAATCTGATTTCCAATCACTGATTTACCACTCTTCTTAAAACAGTTGTACGAAAAAAAAAGAAAAAAAATCAATGTTGTGATTCCAAGGTTCCATGATGCCGACTGAACAGTCTGAAAATGAAACGCCATGAACAAATGAATGAGATACCCCACCTGAACTTATACTTCCTCCAACATAAGGATTTCTGTCCATTTCAAAAATATTATGTTTATATGCCCCAACCTGTATTGTACATATTAAGTTTATGTAGATTATACAAGGTTTAATTCTTTAGTGTCTTTAACACTGTTACAATTCAAATATTTCCCTAACTCTGTAAATAAAATAAGAACGAAATTAAAAATACGTATTGGAGCGAGAGAGATAGAAGTCAAATTGGAATGTCATTCATTTAGTTAATCCGTCATACACGCCCGACACCTAGCGACAATTATGCGCAACGCTAAATGCTACAACGAAAAGGTACGATCAAATCACGACTTTCAACTCGAATTCATTCAAATAAAATTCCAAAACGAATCTGTAGACCTACATTTCCTACATCAAAAATATTCAAAACTACATTCTGCATCCAGGAAAGATAGAATAACAACATAAAACCAAGTCAATCGACAAAGATTTACGTTAAAATGCAAGGAGAAACTAGGCCTATCTAATTACAAATCGAAGAGAAGTTGGCAGAATAAATCCGATTACAAGAAAAATACATTCTTATTAGAAAATTAAACCAGACCTACGAAAAGAACCAATTTTTTACATCTCAAATGTCTTTGGTCTAAATCTAAAATAAACGCCGATAAGCTATTATAAATATAAAACCGAAGCCTCGACCGACAAAATTTAATCGTAAGCGGATATTTCATTTATGTAAACTCCTCCCACGAAACGCTGTGATTGGTCCACGTAATTCTTGCCACCAAATGAAAAAATACGAAGAATAAGATATATACATTCTAGAAATTAGATAGCAATTATTGTAATAAGGAGTTATTTAAGTGTTTTCTATAATTTAACTGTTTAAAATCATATTAAATTCATTGTAAAACATTGTTATGTATCAAAACAAATCCACACAATTAAATAAAGACACAATTAAAATAAATCACACTTCACGACTCCCAAACACCTATTACATTAACAAACCCAAATCCCAGAAGATATGAAGATTCATCAGGCGTTATTATCCATTTCCTGGAAAGGTAGAGAAGCCCCAAAGAAGGACATTGTTAAGTTGGCCACTGAATAGTGCAGTTGATACAATTTTGGCTGTTGAAATTTAAAGAAAAGAATCGGTATTTGAATAAATATGAAGCTTATGAAGTTCAGTGTTTTTTCTTTATAACAATTACTATCAAATTCTAATCTACAAGAACAAACAACCAATTGGGTGAGAACTTTCCAATTAACTAGGCCTAGTCTATTTTAAGATCCAACACCAAACCAGTTACCTTAGAGGGATAACTTATCTATTTGAACTAAACTGTGAATAATAATATATATATGTTATGCATATAGATTTACCAAGAACCTTTTAACTTTAAATTATCGTAAATTCAGTGATCCATTATAATACTAAATCCATTAACCAAATAACCTTTTTCACGATTCCATATAATCTTGCTCTCATTAATTTTGTACATATGTTAGTTGTGTTATCTATAATCAAATTTGTTTTCTTTTTAAATACTTTGGGAAAAAGACGGCTCCAACCCAACGAGTTAAGATCTTGTGTTTTAAAATTTTATTGAACAACAATTAATAAATTGTTTATCATCAAACTTAGTATTCATAATCTAAATAATATTGTTCTCTGAAAAGAAATATCACTTTATGTATTACCTGTAATAATACAGAAGTAAAAGATTGTTTTATAATTGTAACCCTTGTCGACCATCTTATTTTAATATAGATTTAATTGTAAAGTAAAGTCATTGTGGGTTGTAGTAACACATTGAATATCAAATTTTGGCAAACAATTTTAGTGTATAACGTTTGCATAAACCATAAGACTTATAATAATAACTAACTATCCTAATATGTTCTCGGTCTAGGTAACTTGGGAGCTAGTTTAGGAGGTGCCAACCAAGGGTTTTCTCCGCAACATAAACCAGCCAGCTATACACCTGGTTACACACCAGCAGGTTAGTTTTTTTTTTACAAAATAATTCCATTTATATCCTTCATTTTGTTGTAATTTTGTTTAGTTAACAATTTGTAATAAATCTAAAATAATCAATTTTCTTTTGATGAGGTTTTTGAGAAAATCAAAACTACTAGCTGATCCGTGCGAAGCATTCGCATTCTAACTTACTTAAATCCCACTTAATTAAAGTACACACCGTATATTTAGTATCGTATAGTGCTTATTTAGTGCGTTAATGTAAATAGCAATGTAGTGGCGTAACGGCAGCTCTCCAACTGGGTATTGTTATCATTAGTGTTGCCAACGCCAGGAAAATATCCCTACAACTTACTTGATCTTACATCACTGTTACTTTCAGATTCTTTATTTTTATTTATTTTTTTCGTATAATTGCATTTTGTATATTTTTCCGGTGTAGCGGTTAAGGAAAGCTTCAAAATTATGCCTCATTCATGTAATTTGATGATGTATTAAGGAAGTTATGGCGTACCGACAAAAAAATGGCCTTGAGAAATAATATATGTGATAATAATTATTGTACGCATGCTCAATTTTATTGATACAGTATGCTAACTACCACCCCTTAAAGTCATATAATGTATATTTATTATCATATCCTTTTTTGTACAAGAAACAAAAACGTAAAACCCATTTCAGCAGGTCCTGGATGTCTATGAATAAAATTGTTATCAGTATAGTATAAATATAGGGCTTTGTCCTGACTGACATAGAATCAACGAGAGCAAAAACTACTTAAGACTTAAAATACGAAAATTAAAAGGTATATTCTTATTGGGTCATAGAGGCACACTAAGAAAGGATTTAGCATTTTTATTTTAAACCGTAAAATAGTGAAAATTCCGATAAAACAGCTGTTCAGATCAAAAGCTTAGCAACACATGTTTAAGTTTTTGACTACTTACTTCGCCTTGTGAAATATTTTGTAACATAAGTTACGCGTTTCTGAACGTATGTTCCATCTTGAGACTCGCTTATGAGAGGTGGTTAGAACATTAAAACACTGAAACACTACAAAACTTACACTATTGTGACGTGTACGTTTTGTAGTGTTTTTATGTTTTAACAACCTCTCACGAGCGAGTCTCAAGATGGACCATAATATGTTCAGAAACGCGTAACTTATGATTTATTTTGTTTGTCGCCATTTCAACTAATGTTATAAATTAATATAATGTTAAACAACTTACCGTCGTCACTAGTCAATTGTTGTATTTTTTAAAAACGACGCCCGTTTCTTAAAAAATATGACAATTGACTACAATGTTACAAAGTAAGTCACAAAACGGAGTAAGTAGTCAAAAACTTAGTTTAAAATCTGTGACTTGGATACTATTACTCAAAAATGAGTTTTAATAATTTTAAAACACATGTTTGTTTACATTCATTGCCATAGCAACCGACTTAACAAATTTAGAATCAGTTTATTATTCTCCACAACCAAGCTTTTTTAGGTTAGATTAACAAACTAAAAGCAAACACAAACAAAAAACATCGAAAAATGCTAACTATACTATAATTCAATTCAAACATTGTAACATATGCAATTCTTGAATGCGTATAGAATAGAAAACATATTTTTTAATAATGGTCATTACAGCAAAACTTTAAATGAAGTAAGCAGACAACATAGATTATAAATTTAATAAATGTAAAGTAATTGTTAAGGGAAAAACAGGCATAAAAAAGTGAAGTAACTTAAATAATCAACAACTAAACAAAGTAACATTATTTTCAATAAAATGAAAAAGTAGGTGTTAATAGGTTATACACCGAAAGTGGAAAATGATACATGCAAAGTTTGATGTTAAAAATGTATTACATTTTTTTAAGCTTAATTATTGTAAATTAACATTAAATAAATAATTATTAAAATATCGCATTCTACATAATTAGAAGTTATTGTAAATCCGGTAATAAAATTTTTTTTTGCACAATTTAACTATATAATTTTATATCACGACTTAACGTTACAACATCACTGTTGTTATATATTACAAATAAAACACCTGATTTGGATCAAAAAGTTAACATAATTTTAGGTTAGGCCTACAATTAACAAAAAGTTTAGTCAATCAAATTCTTAGAACTCATGCATAGAAACAGAAACCTTCTAACTCATGTTTAATTTTTCTCTTCAGTTTAGAGGCGATGATAACCACCTAGGTCTTCGCCTTAAAAAAAAAATAAAAAATCTCTTCAGTTTACATTTGTTGATGTACAGAGTAAGTTACATTTGTGTTTCAATTGGGTGATTTTGAATGAGTGTTTCGATTTAAGTTACAGTGCATATTTTACTGTGATTAGTGATTTGTGATGAGAATCTCTTCGTCCAAACAGACTAGGGTACAAAACCTTAGCTTTTATTAAGGTGGAGAAAGGATTGAAAAGTCTGAAATTACAAAAGACTTTGGGATTCCTCCGAACTCGTTGTCTATTTATCTTAATATTAAAGATAAAATCTTAAGCAGTGTAGCTAACAGTGATAAAAGTAGGAAAAGGCTAAGGGACTGGATAACTCTGACGTTGATGAGTGTGTTTTAAAATGGTTCAAACAGTCGCAGGATAAAAAGATTCCTTTGAGTGGTCCTCTTATCATTGCTAAAGCCAAAGAATTCACCTTTGGTTTAGGAAAAGACAATTTTAAGGCTGGAAAAGACAATTTTTTGATTGGTTTAAAAAGCGGAACATACATATTAAAAATCTTTTACCTCTCCAAAATAAATGAAGGCGATGTCAGTGGTCTCAATGATCACAATGGTCCTTTTATGGACACTAATACACATTTCTCTATGTAGGAGTTGAACAAAAACTGGTCTAATTTAAAATCTTGGATGATTCCAAATTTTGTAGTGATCCCTTCAACTTTGAAAGAGTCCGACTGTATTTGTAAATTCATTGTAAGAGAAGATCTGATAATAAGGAAGATAAAATGAATTATAATTTTTATTTGAATAATGGAGATGTAAAAATCTATTTAAGTTTTTTTTAAGTTACAAGGAAACAAATAATGATATTTATGTACCGATAATAAATGAACCGAAATATTTCCTTCTAGCAAAAGAAATCCAACGTACTTTATTTGATCTGTATAGAAAACAACATAAAATATGTTGTTAAAAACATTTTACTTGTGAATATAGGTAGCCCAGTGCATCACGCTAAGTCTCCTTGTGAACCAAACTATGGTCGATCACACTTTGACAGTGCGTTCAAAACGCCTCAAGATGCACCACGTAAGTACATATAATTTTGTTTAATTCTAAATAATTTGTTAAATCATGTTTTGTAGTAGATTTATTTACTTGTTTTATTATGTACAAACTCTCAATTACCACTTCACTCTGAAAATAAACAACTCTTTCCAGGATATTGTAGGAAGAGATTATTTTGTGAAAACATAGTTTGACTTAACAATAGTATACATTTAAAGTTCTGTAAATTATTTTACAGTAAACTAATTTTTTAGTATTCAGGCACTAATTGAAAAGTTTCTCAATTGATCGATCCTGTATCGATAATTCTGATTTTGAGTGTTGCAAAACCTTATGTATACAATGTACTTGTACCCCGCATTATCAGTTCTGCGGTTATTTTATCCTGTTCGATAGTTTAAAATATTTTGTTCAAACAGTAATTTCCTCATTTCAAACAGGTCATTTGTTTATAACCTGTTTACATCATTAAGGAATGGTGCCGATGGACGGCAATACAATTAAGGTAAACAAACTTCAACTGTGGTTTATTTAACGATTTTTCTGGCAACAATTTAACAGAACAACTGTGTCTGGCATTATTGTTACTAACATATTTTATTACTTAAATTATTATAGCTAAGAAGACTGGTGATGTGTTTGGAGACCTGTTAGGGAGTCAAGGATACGAGTTTTCTACAAAAAAGGAGTCAGGCCCTCGAACAATCAACCAGATGCGAAAAGTTGAACTCGCCAAAGATATGGACCCTGATAAACTTAAGGTGAATTTTTATAATTTTCAAAAGATTGATTGTACATATGAAAATTACAACCAAAAGTACACAGTTTTAAGGCTGTAGGGATACTTAAATTTAAAAAAACATATACATATGAAATTATTGTGTATACTTCATAATTTGCTATTAACTAATAAGTTCTAACAAATAAAATCTGTCCTTTTAAATACTATTAAAAATGTTATTAATAATTTTTAAAATGTCTCTTCAGCAATCTGTTTTCTTTTGTAGATTAATCTCATGGTTTTTACTATCATTTTGTCTTTTTATTTAAAAAATCTAAGAAAGGTTTATCTACAAGAGGTTTGCCCTGACTGACTGACATAGAATCAATGATAAGCAAAAACTTTTTAAGAGTCTGCTCCAGTAAACGAGAAAGCAACCGACGACGCCAGCGCTTTACCGTATCTAAACAGTGCAATTTCTTGCAGCTGAGTGCTTTGACATTGCCTTATTTAAAACCATTTTATAAATCCATCTATTGTAATTGAGTGCTGAAAAAAAAAAAACTGAATATTCTTTATAAAATTGCAGATCTGGCTTGCGATTCACTTTTAGTTATACATTTTTTTTTGTGTAAAGAAAAAAGTTCAAACTTGGTACTTAAAAAAATGCCAATACATGACAAATTAATGGGATTTAAAAAAAGTGAAACTCAAAACGTGGCAGTGCTTAAAATAAGACCTTGCAAACAATTTTATGATAAAAAATAAACCAAATAAATGGTTTTAAATTTAATATTGCTCTTATGGGATAAAAATCCAAGATGGCCGCCACTACAGCAGACCCTTAAGATAGAAATACGAAAATTTAAAGGTATACTTTTATAGTGCCAAAGATGCAAAGAAAAAAAGGATTTTGAAAAATTTGTATTATAAAGCATGAAAGTAGTGACTATTGGGGGTTCACTACAACTAATATAACAGATAAAACAGCTGTTCGGATCAAAAGTTTAGCAAAATGTTTGTTTACATTCTTTACCAACTATTTAGAATCAGTTAATATTCTTCACAATCTGCTATTTTAGGTTAGATTAACGAACTAAGATCAAATACAAACAAAAATCAATAAAAATGTTTACTGTATTACAATTCAATTAAAACATCTGTTGTTACATATTATTATAAATAAAACAACTGATTTGTTTATAAACCTTTATATAATTTTAGGTTAAGACGTACAATGAACCAAAACACGTATTTGCAACCACTTTGGCAATAGTTAGAATCAGATATTCTTCACAACTAACAGTTTTTTAGATTAGGTAAAACCAAACAAAATGCTTACTGTATTATATAAGTCAAACATCTGGTGATACATATTATATTGGTTCCTTTGTTTTTTTAGTTGGTAATACAAAAATTGGTTTGATTGCTGATTATTGATTATTTAAATATTAATGGTGAAATTTCAATGTATGCCACAATTCAAATTATTGTTGATGGCAATGTCTATTTCTATCTCTGTCTTACATTAGCTATGTATGGGACAACGTTTGATTGTCATTTTCTTATATCAGATTATACAATAATCTGTTTGCATTGGCTTCGCCATGGGTCTCCGCCTGGGTCAAAATAGACACGACCATTCTCAATAATTCAAATTGCATTGTAATTTCACTATTTATATTTAAATAATCAACATTTTAAACAAATTTTGATATTGCCAACTAAACGAAACAATATAATATGTAGCATTAAGAATTTCTTTGTAAATAATTTAGCTATAAGATGCTTGTAAAGCCGCACGTTGGGAAGCCATTTTATAACTAACTCTTTAGTTAAAAATAAAATCACTTTTGAATTCAATTCAATTTACCTTGACTGATTTTATGAGCTAAGATATATCTATGAAATGATTTGTATTCAAACACAATTTTATGATTTGATACCAAAAAAGTAAATTTTATTAACATGAAATTAAATGGTTGTCGACATATTATAATATTTGAGTTGTTTATTTTAAAATGAAAGTCTATTTTGCCATCGGCTCTACTCAATTTCTAAATGGTTTCTTAACAGACATCGTTGGCTGTGGTTCGGATTCCACGTAAAACTGTAGGTCCCGTCTTCATTAGCCTTAATTGCAAAACAGTAGGACGTTAATCACAAAAAAAAAAAAAAAATCAATATAATAACAAGCATAAATTGTCTTATAAAAGTCCTGATTTTATCAATTATTGGTTAATATCAGGTAGGCACTTGGCTTGATTTGAGCATTCTTTTTATAGGATAGGCATGATTGAAATAAAAATAAAAAGTTTAATTTAAGATCGGAAAAGTTGGCGTTGGTTTGCATCTAATTTGAAATTTGTATTTTTGCACTGTTATGAATGTTCTAAATGTTTCTATTGAAATCTTCTAGTCTATTTAGGTTTATTGATACAGAATATCCCATGCTCTGTGGTTCACTTCACTGATTCTTACTTTATACTGGTTAAAAGTTTAAACTATTTCACTAATATGCAGTTGCATCTTTACTGTTTGATGGCTTCTTGTCGACTCGTTCACAGTACATGTGCGTTTATTTATAGTTTATTCCCTGTCTAACCATTTTAAAGGAAGACCTCGATAATCCGGCATCACCGGATCCCCAAGCGTGCTGGATTATCGAGATCTTACTGTAAATACATAACGTACTTAACTATTGACAAAATTTGTATTGTGACTTCTTAATCTAGGCTTAAGGCTAATGAGGGATGATTGGAATTGATGGGATGATTGAAATGGATAACATAATTTTTTAACTTAAATAAAATATGTGTTTAAAATAATGTTTCTGAATGGTTATTAAATTGAAGAGGTGATTGTAGATCTACTAATTTATAATTTGGAGTTTTCCAATTTTGAAGATAGTGTCTGAAGGTCGGACAGGAAGTAGGCTAATAACGTTAAGTTAACTTACCACAATTATCTGGAGGTGTGTTTCTTATTTGCAATGTACATGCTATTGTGAATTTGTAGCTTAGATAAAATGGTAACTTATTTCTTTTTTGCTTTACTTTAATTTATATAATCGTTCTGAATTAGTTTCTGCCAAACAGTATGAAATTATACAAAATGAATTGGATTTTCAGGAAATCAACTGCTGCCATTGAAAGATAGGCACTGAGTCTCTATAATTTAAAATATGTTCCTCTTCCTCCCTGTTGCCATTTTTTTCTCTTCTCTTTCCTCAGCCTTTTCCATCGTCTATCCTCTTACAATTTTTGTTAGTACAGTACGACCTGTCACATCCGGACCCTCCCATAACCGGACGCATCTCCAAACAAATTTTCGTATTTGGGTTGTGTAGTGGATGGGGTGAAAAGTGAAAGTTGCAGCTAGAATAATGTTTGTGCGCCGAGCCTAGTCTATTCTTAGCGGGCTGTGACCTTGAAACGTTATCTCTGATAAGTTATGTTGAACATCAAGATGAAATGAGTGAAACCGAAGTGATGCTTTTAAGAAGATTTAGAGACATGGCTTCCAAAAAACAAATATGGTGTGTGAAGCAGCCGAAAATCAAAACTTTTTTCAAAACTAATGTAGCCGTTAACGTTCTTGTACGGTACTGTAAGTAAAACTTAATTTATGTTTTAATGTACAGATCTGTAGGCCTACCGGTAATTTTTTAAAGCTAGTGTGTTAATAAGTACAGTACTATACCTACTTACTTTGAACATACTTTAGATATTTAGTTACTGTAATTATTTAATTACTGTACTGTAATAACTAAAATTGTGTTTTTACAATATAAACTGTTTTCTTTTATTGTTTACTTTTAATTACCAATAGTCTACTGTTGTGTACAGAACGTCAATTTGTTATCCTATATAGCACTTTGCAGTACAGAAAATACAAGTCCAAACCGCTTGAAACATCCAAAAATTGTATTCAACAATTATGGTTTTCATTGTTTTGGGCCCTTTGGCTATTTATAAATGACCTTGCTGTATCCGGATTTTTCCGGTCGCCACATTAGTCCGAATATGACAGGTTGTACTGTATTCACTTAAGCCTATATGATTTTACAACATGATGAAGGATCTTATTGCTAATGTTTGGAATGGGATATGAGTATAATCAATGAATACAGAATACAATAACAATAAGAAGCATAGGGGTATAGGGAAAAAGTCTACGCTTTTCAGCGACTGGAAGACAATAGTTGGGCGACTCACCAACAGGAGTGCTAGCAGCAAAGATTGACTGTACCAGACCCTTTTGATCCGGACTGTACAAAAAATATTTCTCTCTCACTTCCTCCACGCAAAACAAACATTTGCAACTTTCACTCACTACCCCTGTCAACAACGGTCCCTTTCTTAAACTGTTTCCTAGTTACTCGTTGTTTGACACCAGCTATGTGTTTCCCTGTTAATATAGTTTAAAATAAGTAATTCAATTAAATTAAGTTATTATTAGTATTTTGTTTTTAAAGTGATTATGTCCAGCGGAATTAAGTGTCATTATTTGCAGTGTCCTTTTTTTTTATATTGGGGTGGATTCCTCCTTTGAGAAGGCCTCCTTACACGTCAACCTTTGGTTTATTGTGCCCCCTATGTATCGCGCCTAGCACGTTAGAAGTCTGTATCCCATGTGAGGTCCAGGATTTTCTCCACCAAGTATTTGTCTTCTTCGTCTCCTGGTTGCTGGATTCCAAAGAGCCTCCTCCTCCTATGCTCCAGGATCTCGCACTCAAATATGACGTGGCTTGCTGACTCTTCTGCCTGATTACAAAGCCGACAGCGTTGGTCACCTTCAAGGATTCCCACTGTTGCTAAGTGTTTCCTGAACTGGCCATGTCCAGTAATGAGTTCTACAACTCTTTTGAGTTGTGGTCGGTTTAACTTGATTAGGGATTTAGTAAGCTTGGCGTTTGGTCCCTTGATCAGTCGTTTACTCTGAATGTGACCAGGTAATCTACACCATCTCTGGCGTTGCTCTTCCCTGGCCCAGTTTTTTACTGCGCTCTTGGCCATGCTACGGCTAATGCAGCACATTGGTTCTGGCCCCGTGAATGGCGTAGATGCTCCTTTTTTTGCAAGAGCATCTGCCATCTCATTTCCTGGAATGCCACGGTGTCCTGGCACCCATCTCAATTCCACCATGTTTAATGTGGTGAGTCTGACTAGTGTTGAGAGGCACTCCTTCACCAGTTTGGATGTGACTTGTACTGAGTCCAGCGCTTTAAGTGCTGCTTGACTGTCAGAAAGTATTAGGATATATCTGTTCCTGTATCCATTCGACAATCCTAAGTGAGCGCAAGCAGTAATTGCTAAGATTTCTGCTTGGAAGACTGTGCAGAACGTCCCAAGACTTGCACTAATGTTCGTCCTTGGTGAAGCGCTGTATACGCCATAGCCAGAATTGCTGCCCATCAAAGACCCGTCTGTGTACCAGACTAGAGTTCCTGTAGCAGATCCCGGTTTGATGTTTCCTTCCCAGTCTTCTCGGGTTCCGAGGGTTACTGTAAAGGGTCTATAAAAAACGTACTCGGTATGCATTGCGTCAGTCACCATGTCTAACACCGAGTTTTTAAGTACAGTGTTCACAATGTCGGAATGTCCTGCTCCTGGCATGCCCCTCCGCCATTCGTTCACACTTATTAGTCTGTATGCCGACTTCCTTGCCTCTGACATTATGTGAATGTCTAGGGGCGGAAGTCCAAGGAGCACCTCCAAAGCTGCTGTAGGGCTACTTCTGAAAGCTCCAGTTATACATAAGCATGCAAGTCGTTGTAGACCAGTTAGCTTGATACCAGCAGCAGTTTGGCATGATTTACTCCACCAAACCACCGCTCCATATGTAATTTGGGGTCTAATCACAGATTCATACAGCCAAAGAGCCATATGAGGTTTGAGACCCCAGGTAGTTCCAATAAAGCGTCTGGTTGCCAGTAGCGCCCATTTTGCCGTAAGAATCAGATTTTCTAGGTGTGCATTCCATGTCAGCTTTTGATCAAGAATTACTCCAAGATACTTCACTGACGCGGAGATATTCAACTGGATGTTGTCCATGGATATCCTCTCCAGGGCTGTTAAGTTCCTTTTCCTTGTAAAGGGAACTATAGTGGTTTTGTTGGGATTGACGTTGAGGCCTTCCCTTGAACACCATGTTTTAACACATCTCAGATTTCTGTTTATGATATCCGAGACAGTGTCATCATTTTTACCAATAACCAAGATTGCTATGTCATCTGCACAGCCTTGGATGTATGTTCCTGACTGGCTAATTTCTGTAATGAGACCATCGACCACCAAGCTCCACAGCAGAGATGAAAGAACTCCTCCCTGTGGACACCCTCTTGTAGCCGTGACCTCAATCAATTCACCAAGTAGGGAGCTTTGTATGCACCTGCTTCGTAGCATGGAGTGCACCCACCTTGTAATGGCCGGGTCCACATCTCGCTCTTGCAGTTTCCGCACTATTGAGTCAAACGAAGTATTATCGAATGCGCCTTCTATGTCCAAGAAAGCGCACAGGGCTATTTCCTTCCTTGCCAGGGTATCCTCGATTCTGCCCACCAGACTGTGTAGAGCAGTTTCACAGGATTTTCCCGGTTGGTAGGCGTGTTGATTTCAATGAAGAGGTACCTCAGAGAGCACCCCTTTTCTCAAGTATCTTTCCACTAGCCTTTCCACTGTTTTTAAGAGAAACGAGGATAAGCTGATAGGTCGAAAAGCTTTGGCATCAGAATAATTTGTTCTGCCGCGCTTAGGAATGAATGTTACTCTGCTAGCTCTCCACGCCTTTGGAATGTAGGCATAGGCTACACTGGCTCTAGATAGCTTGCAGATCTATTGAATCAGGGAGTCTGGTCCTTCCTGCAATAATGCCGGATAGATTCCGTCTCCGCCAGGTGATTTAAATGGGCTGAATTTGTTTATCGCCCATTTTAGTTTAGAAATAGTGACAATGCTTCTGGCCAGTTTCCAATCAGCCCGGGATGCCCTCGGCCAAGAACTATCCCCAGCTTGACTCCGACTACCGTCTGCAGTGTCACTATTTATGCATCCAGGGAAGTGAGTTTTAAGTAGTACCTTGAGCGTCTCTTCCGCTGTTTTAGTGAAACCTCCTGTCAGCTTCCTTAAGGTGCCCACAGGATTATGAGGTTTTGAAGCCATTACTTGTTGCAGTCTAGCTGCCTCCTTTTGGCTATTCACTTTGTTGGTGAATGCCTTCCTGGAATCAAGTTTGGCTTGCCTAATAGCTTTGCTGTATGATGTGAGAGCTAGATGGTACTCCCTCCAATCACCGCTCCGCTTGGAGGCATTAAACAGCCTTCTTAATTGTTTCCTTCTGCGACCAAGGTCCGGAGACCAGCATCTGGTATTAGATCTACCAGTTTTAGATCGCAGAGGGCAGTTATCCTGATAGCAGTCCATTATGGCCTCCTGAAGTGAGGAGGCCAACACTCGGTCCACGTCTGGAAAGGTTGCAATCGCCCCCGTCATGGAGCCTAGTATCGCCGACAGCTGATCCGAATAGGACCCCCAGTCAGTAGCCCTCGGATCCCTGAATAGTGCTTTTGTGTTGTGTGTTTCTAGTTGAAACATTATGTACTTGTGATCTGACAGGGAGGCTTCTGTTGACACGTGCCAGTCCCTAATCAGATTTGCTGTATTTTCTGTACAAAAGGTAATGTCTATGACCTCACTCCTGATTTTATTGGAGAAGGTCGGTGTATCGCCTACATTAACAATTTGTAAGTTATTAGACAAGAGAAAATTTAGTAATGACTCACCCCTTGTATTGGTGTCAGTGCTGCCCCATCCTAAATGGTGATGCGAGTTGGCGTCGCACCCCACCAGAAGCTGCTGCCTTCTGACAGTTGAAGCCTCCACCAGGAGTTCCAGGTCTCTAGATGGAGGAGGTGTACTGGCATCGTATGGCAGGTAAGCGGAGCTCAAAATTAGGCCCTGTTTGTCCTTCCCATTCTGCCAGTGGATTATCACTGTAGTGGTGTCTCTGGAACAAAAATCGATTAAAGGCAAGCATTGTACTCCCGACCTTGCAAGAATGCAGGTTCGGTTGTTGTTAATCGAGTTACAAAAAATAAGCTTACCTTCGGCATCTCCCAGTCCTGCGATCCGACCTCGATGGAGCCAAGGCTCCTGGATCAGCCCCAGGTCGATGTGTTTTTGCCGGAATGTTTGGCAGAAGGAGGCCGAAGCCGCCTTACTGTGGTGAAGGTTTATCTGCAGGACTTTCAGCATGTCTCTTCCTGACAACAAGACAAGAGAGACTTGCCACAGTCCTACATGCGCCTTGCATCCTGCTGCCTTGATGGCTGCAAGAGACGAGTCGTCAACCAGGAAGACAAAGGTACGGCCTTTGTGGTCCTCCTTTGTCGCCAAGGTCTTCCAGTCTTTGACCCTGAAGCTCGGGTTTTGCTTGTCAAGCATATCCCGGATCCTTTCTGGAGTCCCTGCCAGCTTGACAGGTGCTCTGAGGAACACCTTGGTAGCCCGCAGGATATCCTTTCGGTCACCAACGATAAGCTCAACATCCTCGCCCAGATGTCTAATACTGGAAATGACTTTCGTCAACCAGAGTTTGGTATGAGAATTGGAGCACGAGATAATGAGTGCTCCTTTCTCCATGTACGAGCCTGAGAAGACTGGGTATGAGCCGTCCTCCAGCATCCTTGTCCATAATGGCATTTTCTAATGTTGTGCCCTGTTCCTCGGAGAATTTTTCTTCGGGAAAACATTTGGGCACAACTGCCATTTTGATGGAGGAGAGAGCTTCCTTAAACGATGATCCAGGTTGCGCCGATGTCGATGCACCGTACTCACCAGATTGTCTAGGTCGCTTCCTCTGTGTTTCAGTGGAAGGGGGAGTTGGAGCATCAGTTCTGCCGCGCTTCTCACCCCCTTCCATGAGTGCGGGAACATTGGCAGCTGTCGAGGCAGCACCTTTGTTCTTACGCTTATCAAATTTTTTGTGGTCATACTCCCTGCCGTATTGGCCTTGAGAGCACGCCTCCTATCTGATTTGGACATCCTAGGACGCCTCTGTTCCACCTTGAGCGAGACCAACTGCTTGGTAGCGTCCGTCAGCTCACCTGAGAAACCTGGAGTGTCAAGATTTTTCAGGAGGAGGTCTTCGTCCAGCTCAGAGCCCGACTCAACCTCCTCCTTACTAGGATCTACTTCCATGTCGACAGATCTAGAACCCTGCTCGATGGCTGGTTCTCGTCTGTCTACAAAAGAAGCAGATTCGGGTGCTTCTGTGTTTTGGACAAGGTGAGCATGCTCTGTGGCCGCTACCTGTCCTGAGTGACCGGCTGAGTTTCCAGTTGTTGGCTGGTTCTCTGCCGTGTTTTGTTTTTTTGTTTTTGGTCCATATGATTCCCACGAGTAGAGCAGGGTAGTAAAGAGGTCTGCCGCACAGAGCCCGCATGCACGGTAAGGCTAAGTTTCCCTGAGAGGTCGCCTGGTATCTCAGGTATCCCGTTTAATGCACCATTACCCTGGTACCATTCATCCTATCAGCACGGGTGAAAAACCTTCGGATTGGGGATTTTATTTCAGGGTTTACTCCCTTAGATCCGTTGGATTCAGCCTAGACCTTAGTCCAGCGCAGGGTCACCTCGTGCAGGATGCAACTCTTCATTGCATAGGCCCAACTCTTCAGTCGAGTGAGCTAACTACAACGGTCTTGAGTGCAGATTCACCCCTGAGGGCAAGGGAATGAGTGTCACGTCCCTTGTGACGCTCACCTCCTCAACCTCTCGACAACCAAGTTAAATAACTTGATCCCGCCGCAGCGGCCCTACAGTGTCCTAATAGTAGTGTAAGAAATCCGGATTTACATTTCTTTAGATTTCCTGTGAAAGATAAGGAGATGTAAGATCACCGAGACTAATCTTTTTTAGAGGTTAAGATCAGTTTAAAAATAGACAATTACATCGTTTGATAATTTTCCCTTTAAATCATAAGAAGCGTATGTTTTAATTGAAGATTTTGGCGTCTTTTTTATCTCTGACCAAATATCAATAAGTATTTTACTCCGTCGCAACAGACCTGTAAACTCAGCGAATTTTCAATTACAATTTCATAGACAAATTCATGAAAAAAGTACATAATCCTGAATTTACTCAGTCGTAAGTTATAAGTTTACAATTGGGAAAAAAAACTACTTTTTGCCCATTTTTAATCTTGTTTGACTATTTAATTTATAATGCCATGTGTTCCCACTTTGCAACCGAATTCAATATAACAGCTGAGTAAAAAAGTAAATGTTGCTTTTGAAAACAAAGCAAACAACTATTCTTATTTAAAATTATTTACTAATTTATTACTTAGTTATTATATACTTATTCTTATTGTGTTTTGTCGTAGCACCAAACTTGCAAACTCAGCCCCGATGTTATTCTTATGGCGAAAAAGTAAAATGTTACGTCTCCCTTAATTAATTATGAACATAAATTAATAAAACTTGGTATGTGGAGTCACCTAGTTGAGTTATATAGATATTTGCATAAAATCCATTTTTTTGTGTTCCTTGTTGCAGCAAACCTGCATACTCAGCCCCAATGTTATTCTTATAGAGAATTGGTAAAATTTTATATCTTGTTTATTTGTGAACATATATACTGTATTGATAAATCTTAGTATATATTTTCATTTAGAAATGGTCTATTAATTCACATAAAATACCCCGAAGCAACAAACCTGCATACACAGTCTTATGTAAACCTATGGACATTGTGTTATCCCATGTTACTCATGGGAAATAAATAAATGTTACCCTTTTTGGTAATTATATACTATCCCCCCCACTTTCTAACTGATGTCATACTAAGAGAAATTAACTATTTTCGTTTGATTGTTGTTCAGAAAGGTTATTGTAGGCCCGCTGAAGCGATTAAAGTAAAATAGCCACATTATTTTATCGTTGAGTGTGTGTTTAGTATTTGGCCCGGCTGTGTTTGGCGTTTTGTTAGTGAGTTGTCAACGGTTTGCCAATAGAAAAATAGTCAAATGAAAGTAATAATGCAACTGCAAATAAAATAAAGTAATCTAATAATTAAAAGAAACAAATCTACCAGGAATTTACCTTTATAGTATGTAGGACCGAACACACAACTAACAACTGATCGCCCAGTTTAGGTAAATTCCGTGTAGGGGTTTTTTTTTGATACTGTGATCAAAATAAAATATGATATCTACTACAGTCGAACCTCTATAAAACGAATTTCAAGGGATAGGAGAAAAATTCGTATTATCGAGGTATTCTTAATAAAGGGGTTCGTTTTATCGAGGTAAATTACTGCCGTTATTCGTCTTATAGAGGTTTCTCCTCGCTCTGACTTTTTGACTTTTTCCCTGCCATTATCATTACACTAAACATATGCACAACTCTAAAACAAGGGAAAAACACAGCCGGAAGGGTCACACGCCAAACAATGAATGAGGAAGAAAGAGGGGTGGATGGGGATTTCCTGTCGAGACAAGCTTCTGTTTGTTTTGAAAACTACGTACTATGGAGGTTGAGATCATGAGAAATTCGTCTTATAGAGGTCGCGTTCGTCTTGTAGAGGTTTTGTGCTAAGAATATTCGTTTTGTAGAGGTTAATCAGTCCTAGCCCATGTCACAAAAAAAATCGTCTTATGGAGGTTTTTAACCAATTACTACGAGTGCTTCTAAGCATTGACCTTTACGAAAGTTTCAAAGGGGTTAAAAAAAATTCGTCTTATCGAGGAAATCGTTTTATCGAGGTTCGCACTAACGAGGTTCGACTGTATTGTTTAATAAATTTCAGATATAATACAAATATCATATTTATTTTGATCATAGTATCAAAAGAAAGAAAAAAATTTTAAAAAGCCATTATATTACATACAACTGTCTTAAAATGTACAACACTACTTATAATACTTTTGTAATGTATTTAATGTTTGTAGTATAGGATTTATTATGTAATTTAAAACAATTTTTAAAAGCCAACGCGTTATTGGTCGTTTTACCACTAGTTAAAATTTCATGTGCAATGTTCAGGTGTCTTGTACATGTAAATAATTAAAGATTAAGTGTCATAAATAGTGATTTATTTGAACATCTAGAGGCTAAGTTATTGTAACAAGAACTAAAATAATATTTTGTTGTCAATAAATTTGGTATAGTGTGTGTTAGGTTAAAACGTTTGTATCTGGGACACGCACAGTTTTAAGAAGCGCCTCAGTAGTGTTGTTGGTTATGCTATTGCACAATAATTGTCAAGACAGTTTTATAAAGGATGTAAAAAGTTAAAGTTACAAGACGGACGAAGTCAAATTGTAGGGTTGACGGAGACGGGGAGGGGGGAGGCTGTCTCATACGACTGCGCTACTCTCTAGTGGATGTTTCTTGAAGTAATAGTTGCAGGTTTCAATAGATTTGGCGATTTCAGCGCTGCCCGGTGGTGGGTCGCTTAACTATTTTTTGCGTAGAATTTTTAACATGGAGCCTGTGCTTCTTATAGTATTCTGTATTCATTGGTATAATGGGCTATGTGTTTTTTTAATTTTTATTATGAATGGTATCAGGGACTGAGGACTTATGAAATGATCCCTGATATGATGTACCAATTGCTTAGGATATATAACAAAATTTGGTATCATTATACGCTGTTTATCATAGTTTTCTAATTTATTTCAAATATTTTACTAATTACTTTTGTATCATAAATATTCTTTTGATCTTACTGGTTTTATTTGTGTAACAATATTATTGGGTTGAAAAGAATTTATTTGATTTGAATGCGACACAACTAACTTGTTTATTCTAGTTCCTACATTTCTTGTCTGATTAAGTCTGACATTGCTTCTGTAACTTATAACTAACAGAATAAATAAATCTTAACGTTTATAACCAAATTTACATTGGGTTTTATAAATATTTAATCATGGAAACTATTTTTTTCTAATTGTTCAGTGTCTACAATTTAATTTACATAACTCTATTGGTTGAATTCGAGTGTTTAACTGTAATCAGGTGTTTTTGTTAATTTAGGCTTTACATTGGTTTGGGATTGCCTTTGTGTATTCGATGTTTCTAAATGGAATTTCAAATTGTTTTGCTAATAACATGTGGAATTTAATAAATTTTGGTTGGATTAATAAATAAATATGTGAATGTGTTGTGTAGTGTTTTTGTTTTGAAATAAATGTTTATTTTTTGTTGATCTGGCTGAAGGTTATCTTCTGTCAGGTTATAAGTGTTTGGATGTGCCTATGAAGTTAAATTAGTTCTAAATCACATATGATTTATATACCGGCTGTCCCACGAAGAGGTCCCTATTTTTGAATTAATATATTAGATGCACCGAACACTCTACAAACCTGAAACTCAACAGTCCTAACATACACATATGTAAAAGAAATATACCTGAGTATCAGTTAATTCTGACACATTAGGACAAAATGGCGGGATATCAAAGAAATAGTACCTTTTCGTTAAAATAGTTTTATTTGCTTAAGTGTTACAACATAATTATTGAACTTTAACGATGTTACTAAGCACTAAACAACGTTAGGGAATTAAAGATATAAGTAACTCATAAATAAATTAAATCTATTTGATCCATAAACCTTATTCAAACTGATGTCCATCGATCGCAATGCACTGATGACAACGAAATAAAAAACAGTCACGCTTTGCTGAACAACTCTCGAGGTATCAACAACAGTTCCTCTTAGATCAACCTCATTAATTCATCGTCTGTCGCAATGTTATGACAATAAACCTTCTCCTTCAAAAAGCCCCACAGAAAAAGTCACAAACAGTCAAGTCTGGAGACCTTGGGGGCCAGTCCATGAAGCTGCTGCCACAACCTATCCAACGGTTAGGAAGATTTTGGTCCAAAACTGCTTTGGCCACATTAGCATAATGCGGAGGAGGTCCATCCTGTTGGAAAAAATGTCTTTCATCTCAGGCTGAGAAAGATGAGGAACTATGTGATTGCTTAAAACTGATGCATACCTTTCTCCAGTCATTGTTTGTTGGGATATGTCATACGACAAAACACCATCCTTGGTAACAGCAGCCCAAACTGTTATACCTGTTGATTTTAATTTCTCTTCTTGTAAGATGTGTGGATTTTTTGTGTAATAGTAATGACAATTATGCCTGTTTACAGTTCCTGTTCGATAAAATGTCGCTTCATCTGAAAACACGATTCCTTCATGCCATTTGCTTTCTACGTCAGTCTTTTCAATTATTTTCGAACAAAATTCCAATCGTCTGTCAAGCAGTCCGTGAACTAAATGAGTTTTATAATGTTTGATTTTGTTCTTTTTGGCATACCTTTGGACAGATGACTTCGGTATCCCTGTAGATGATTCCACCTTTCTTACTGAATTAGGCGTATTTGGAGATTCCATGAAAGCAGCACATACGATTTCTTAATTTTCTATGTTGGAGGATCTATGGTATTTTTTTGTATTGACCCCGTTTCTAGTAGGATAGTCTTCCACTTACGAATAGATTTCCTTGACGGTAGAACTACACCTGGGTACCTTTCCCTAAAACACCTTATTGCTTGTTCATAATCATTTTCAAAGGCAATAGCCCAGGAACAACATTTCACTTTTTGCTCAGTTGAAAACGGCATGGTACATAAGACACTTTACAATGCAACTTAATAACAAATGCCAATGTTTATTACCAAATATGTTCATTGTTGTGGATACACGCAGTCAGCTGATAGATTTAAAATAGTCTAAACAGCTGTAGCTGTTCCTATTCTAAATAAAAGTAGGTTTACCCTTAAAATACGATTGCTGATTTTGTTGTTTTTTTTGTTTCTCCGCCATTTTGTTTGGATCAGTCAGAATTAACTGATACTCAGGGGTATTTCTTTTACATATGTGTTAGTCACGACTGTAGAATTTCAAGTCTGTAGCACGCTCTATACGTCTGTCATATCAATTCATAAATAGGGACCTCTTCGTGGGACACCCGGTATATATCTTATTGGCCTTGAATTTAATAAGTAGGTGAATGATTATTGGTCTGTCTTATCTAAATTTCTAAGTTTTCTTAACATTTAAGTTTTCTACTAAGTTTTAGGCTAGGCTATATGGTATGATTTCTTTAAAAAGGCTAGGTTACACTAAATCTTAGGTTTGGTGGTGTAATTTATTGTTTAATTTATTGTCTACCTAATTACGTTGTTTATTACTGGTAGACTAGTTGAATTTGACAACTTTTTTTATTTAGTACTATTATAGTAGTATCAGATGTTTGACCTACATTACAGTAAGCCTTTTGTTTGCTTTATCTAATCGAAAACCGAAAACAACTGTTAGTTGTAAAGAATTTCCTGTTTGTTTATTCCAACCTGAAGAATTGTTGGAAGAATTCCAACCTGATTTATTTCCAAGTTGGTTGCTATGGTAATAATAATAATAAATGCTTTTAATAAACATGTTTAGATTCACTATAGGCCTAACATAAAATTATGTTGCTTTTGATCCAATTATCAAATAAACACATGTTCGAATTGAACGATATACAGTAAGCATTTACTTTGATTTTTGTTTGCTTTTATTTTGCTACCTGACCTGACCTAACCTAACTCTATACAACCTGTTGGTTGGGAATAATAATAAAATGATTCTAAATTTGCTAAGTTGGTTGCTATGGTAATGAATGTAAACGAACATGGTTGTTAAGCTTTTGATCCAAATCAGCTGTTTTGTATATTACAGGGCTGTGAGTCTACTCCGGAAGTAGTTTTTGCTCTACGTTAATTCTATGCCTGTCATTCAGTCAGGACAAAGCCGCTTATATAAATAGATGTCTGCCTAATACACTCAAATAGATATAATCGAAACATAATTTTGTCAAATTCTATCCAAATAATGTTGACAAATTAAAGATGAGAAGATACATTTTGCAAAACCTTTTTTCAATTATTAAAGTTTCAGAATTAACGCTTTAGTTGTTTTCACATTTATTTTCAAACAGAAAAAAATTAATTTCTGATTGAAAAGTTTTTACAATATCACAAACTATTTATAAATATTAAGCTTGATTTGTGAGAAGATATACTTCATAGAATAAAACTTGAACACAGAATCTTACAACTAATACATTTATTAACTCAAACACATTTCATCTACAAATTATCTCATACTTGACTATGAAATTTCTAATTTGCATTTTACGTGGATCGTCCAGAAAGTAAAGAACTTTTTAACATAAGTACAGTAGAACTCCAATTATCCGGATTAATTGGGACCGGACCCAATCCGGATAATTGGATTTGTCTCGAAAAAAGGCCGTTCTTAGGAGAAAAACGTAAACAAAACACAATAGAGAACATTTACGGTATTTATTATGAAAAAACAATATCAATGACAATGTTTACATTATGTAATATTTACAAACAATACTAAATCACTGTAAAATACATTATTTTTTGAACATACCAGGTAGAGTCAGCTGTTTTGCTACCTTAAATCGATTCCTCGCCGCCAAGTCTCGCATCCGTTTGACTATGTTCTTATTCAAATCTGATCCGGATAATTGGCTATCCGGATAATTGGAGTCCGGATAATTGGAGTTCTACTGTAAATAAAAACAAAAGATATTAATATAAAACTTTATTTACATAGTCACGATACCTATCTCTACTTTTCAATGTTGCCGCCATAACTATCAAGGCAGTTACTTTAACATGGCACCAGTTTTTCAATTCCGATGTTGAACTCCTCTACTGTCAAAGATTTGTGGCAGTATATGACTTGAAGTCTTCATCGGAGGCGAACTGTTTTCCTCCCAAAAATTCCTCTGAAGTTCTTGCTGTGTTCTTGATGATGAATCAAAACCACCTTTGCTGACAATTGGACGTCTCTTGTTGTGGATGGCGCGTCTAAGTCATTGAAGAGTGCTAGAACAATAGGCCTCTGAGTTTATTGTGTTTCCTCTTGGCATAAACTCTATGGAGCAAACCCTTTTGGTCCTTAAAAATTGTTGCCATCAACTTTCTTGTGTACAAATTCGGTTTTTATTTTCACAGTTTTGTGGTTCAGTTTGAGTGATGCTACTCTATAGATTGAAGCTTGTTTTCTGTAGTCTTGTATGAAACCCAAGTTTCATTTCTTTTTACAATGCAGTCAAGAAATTTTGTGAAATTTCGATTTTCCTGAATTTTGTTTGTGACTTTTGCTTTCAACTCAGCTATAACGAGTGATTTTTGCTTTCCAAATTTTGTCGTGCACTCTGGTTCTTCCTTGATTCAAAATTATCCACCATTTATTCATTAAACCCTTGTACACTTTCTTCATTTGCCTAAAAATTTCAATAGGTTGAACATTTTGTGCATTCAGAAAATTAACAACACTCACATTTGGCGGGATTTTCGCCATTTTCAAAAGTATCAGAATAATGTCGCACAACTGTTGTCCAACAAAACTCAGCTCACACTGAAGCACGGTTGGAGCTAACTTGGGCGCTGTGATCACAGTATTAGGGCATCGGCGCTGGCCGTAGTGCAGACACATTTTTAGTTTTTGGATGACCCTCTTAGAATACTGAATTTATTCCTAAGTTATTCTGTAGTTTTTTAGTAATTTTTATTTTAAAGGGTAAAATTGGTACTTTTATTTGAAGAAATTGATTTTTAGGTTTAGCCATTTACATTAATAAGTTATAAAGAGGATTTATAACGATATAAGTTGTATTTTTATAGGTTTTAGAATGGACAGAAGGCAAGACGCACAATATTAGAGCCTTGTTATGTTCTTTGAATACTGTGCTTTGGGAAGAAGCTAAATGGAATAAAATGGATATGCATCAAATAGTAACACCTGCAGATGTTAAGAAAGCTTATAGGAGAGCATGTATAGCAGTTCATCCAGACAAGGTATGTTAGTATCTGTTGGCTACTGTGGTTTTAATCAGTTTAAAATGAATTATAATCAATTTTAATATTTGTTTATAAAGACATTTAAACATTTTTAAAGATGTGTACAGGATGGCACAAAAGGCACTTGACACTACTTTAAACAAATAATACTGAATTTATTTAATTTACTACAGACAATACTTACAATTATTTTTTTTTCAAACAGTTTTCCTTCTTCATTAATGCATCTTTCAAGTCTTCCAGGTACACTGTTACACCCTCTACAACATAGTTCGTTATCACTGTTCAAATCATGGAATGCATAACATATGTAGTCTTTCAATTCGTCAATGGTCTGTGGCTTTTTAGAACAAACAGAGTTCTTGGACCATAATTTTTTGAAGGAACAGTGACTGAAGATAAATATTTCTCTAAGATAAATATATCAAAATCGATGGTCTTTGAGGAGGCAGGAGGTGCTGGACCTAGATCGACCAGGTAAAAGCACACAAGAATGGTATACGAATGGCTCCAAAGTTTCCAGCGGAGTTGGAGCAGGAGTTTATGGTCCTAGGTGCAGCTTATCTAGGAGTAAGGTCTCCTTACCATCAATTTATAAGGCGGAGGTCGTTGCGATTGAACTCTGCGCCCGTGAAATCCTTAAAAGTCGAATTAAGGTAGCTAGGATTGATATCCTTTGTGATAGCCAAGCCGCCTTAAAAGGGCTGGAATCATTCACCTTTGAATCAATGCTAGTTTGGGACTGCTTCAGTGTAGTGAACGAAATGGCTAGACTCAATGACATTACACTTAAATGGATGCTTGGGTAGAGTTGGGGGGGTCAAAAAGCCATTCATTGTCCCACATCCTTTCTACGGGAGGCCCAAAAAACACCTAAGAAATGTTATTGAAATCTGGACGGAGAAAAGATGGTTCTGGGCTTAGACAGGCTAAAATGTTCATCTGCCTCGCTTAGTCAAATAGCTTCTTTTCATGGGAAGAAACAATCTTGTAGGAATCCTTACTGGTACCACCTCAAAAAATGGGGCTGGTTTCAGATGACTCCTGTCGATTCTGCTCCCTTGGCATTGAATCGGCTCAACACCTGCTGTGCGAGTGCGAGGCTCTCACGTGTAGGAGATTTATGGTACACGGAAGTACTTTTATTAGTCCGGAAAAGGTTCGTGGTGTTGATCCCAAGACCCTCCTTGGTTTCATGAGAGACCTGGTAGGTATCTGGGTTGATCATTAAAGGGAAAATCTTACCACAATAGTTCTTAGTGGGTCGCAGTGGTGGGGAGGCATTGGACTCCTCTATCGCATTTTCAAAGAGCTAAAATTTGGTTATTATTTGTTTATCATACAGTTTTCAGTATGGGAAATCCATTGTTGTGACAAATGGGAATTTAGCACTAATCTTAATGCAAATAGGTTATGTTATTCAGATGTTAGGATCTTGTAAATTGCAGAGATTTTTCCCATTGCCTTTTAAAGTATAAACAATATGTAAACATTGTCTGTAGTCTATGTTCTGTTTACCTTCAGTGCGCTTTCATATTTCTTTCAAATTTAGTCAAAGTAATAACTAAACTCTAATTATTTTAGTATTTAAAATTTTTTTAAATACATTTTTATAATCACCTTTTTCGATTTTGTTTATAGCACATGGGTACACCGAATGAACAAATAGCCAAATTAATATTTATGGAATTGAACAATGCTTGGAGTGAATTTGAAGGTGATGCCAGCCAACAAAATATGTTTCAGTAAACTAAACCATTGTTGTCTTCAGAAAATATTGCTATTTATGAACTATGTTTTATGTTAA
Organism: Philaenus spumarius; assembly: GCA_018207615.1. Taxonomy (NCBI): domain Eukaryota; kingdom Metazoa; phylum Arthropoda; class Insecta; order Hemiptera; family Aphrophoridae; genus Philaenus; species Philaenus spumarius. The sequence continues at coordinate 91,215 of JAGFPH010002217.1, forward strand.
TGTATTGTTTGCAAAGAAAGTCAGAATAATTAACAAAGCTTGATTAAGTAAGTGTGGTTTCTTTTATGACTTTTAATAATTTACACACCTCTTTATTAATTAATAAGATAGTTTAAATCAGAAGGAATTGTGGGCTTCCTTATTATTTTTGAAATTAAAATTTTTCCTTGATTAGAATAATTTGGATTACCATTAATAAGTTACAATTTCACTCTTTCTTTTTAACCATTCAACTCATTCAAAATGTGCTAATCTTGTTATTATTATTATAAATTATTTTTACTAGATGTTTGTTTTGTTAACTGTTATATATATATATGCTTTTCAAGTTGGAAAATGTGTATTTAAATTTTAATTATTTGAAACGCTTAAGTTATAGTGAACCAAATTTTTAAAATATATTAAAATATTGTTAATGTTTTATGTTACGAGTTATTATAAATATTTTTATTTAGTTACACTAAATAATTTGACTTAGTTAACTATACGACTTTCTTTGCAAAATTTGATGATTCAACGAACTTAATTTCCCCATAATTAGTAATATAAATAGAATTAATAAACTTTTTTTATTCAAATCTTCTATGTTAATGTACGCGCATATAAAATAATTCAATGGTTTTTATGATTTGTTTTATAGTTTTTAATTTCTATGTTTGTTAAATTTTTTCAACAATATTCCACAGTTAGATTATTTAGTAAATCATTTATAATGTATTTATGAATTAATTTAACAGGTGTTTAAAATACCATAAATGAATAACTTTATATACATAGAAAACTATTTTACAAACATGCTTCTCTATTGAATAAAACTGACAGTATTTTAGTTGGAAAAACAAACAAAAAAGAAGATGTAAAATCAAAATAGATTACACTCAAATGATGAATTTACACACAAGATAAATCGATACTCCAAGTACATAGCGATTTAATATAGTAGTCTTAGTGGTACGAAAATTTGTATCGGGTTTTAAAAACCTTTATTACTATATAAATAAGGGTATTATACAGGTTTATTATTTATATGAATATAATGAAGAGATGTTTTAATAAGCGTTATACGTTCTTGTACAATTATTGTTTATAGGATGTATTGTATATCTGACAATATGTACATTTTGCAATATTTATTGTAAGTTTTAGTAAAATTATTTAATATTTATTTGTATAACTTACACTGTTTATTTTTAATATATTTTTATAAATAAACGGCAGTAGGAACGATAAATAAACTAAACGTTATTTAAAAAATGCCATCGTTCAATTGAATGAATTTTATAAAATATGTTATACATGAAAATAGCCTATTATTATACTATCACTGTGTTGTTTTGTTTTTACTCGTAACAATTTTTTCCATCTATGTAATCTTTTCCTTCTTTTTTTTTACCGATGACAAGGTTTGTCAAAACATCTTTTTTTGTCCATGTTGTTCCTGTTAACCTTTTAGTACTGTGCACTTTGTGTATTATTATTTTAGAAATTTTGTTTGATTTAAAAAGTAATTTTTCCTGTAAAAAATAGATAAAGTATCAATTTATAGACAAAAATCATAAAAAAATAACAAAATTTTAAGATATATTTATGTAATGTGTGTTTATTTCTACAGGCTGTTTCCAAACTATGCACAAACATTATGATTTTGTTCACAGGTCAAAAAAAAAAAACTAAAACATCATATAACCATGGGTATAATTTGTTTAGTTTACCGTGTGAAAGAAAACTGCTAAATTAATTTAAACCAAATTTTGGTTGAATGTTACCCTTGCTAGGCCCTAATTTTTTTAAGCCATTATCTCTTTCCATTTCAAAATGGCAGTAATTTGTCAACTTAATATTACAAAAAACTTCCCATTTTACAATAAATTTATAAAAATAATTTATAATAATAAAAATGTCATGACAAATCCAAAATAGCTTATTTGGGAAGAAATTAAAAGAATTCTGGGCATTTTCATGCATGACCACTCACTGTGTGATAGCTTCTACCTGATTTTAAATTATTCTTATACACATTTTGTAAAGTGTGTAGTATTTTTGTAATATTAAATTGAAAAATGTAAATGGCCACCCTTTTTGAATCGGAAACAGATAATGGCTTGAAAATATTTGTCAACCTAGGGTATAGCAAGGGTAACATTCAACAAAATTTGGTTTAAATTCACTTAGCAGTTTTCTTATTATTAATTTTTAAGAAAAATTACATACAGACACACAGCAAACGAAACAAAATACACCCATGGTTGCATGTCGTTACGTTCCTTTTGACCCAAGGAACAATACCTGAAGTTTGTGAATAGAGTTTGGAAACACTTTGTATAGTTTATAATTGTACCGTAATTTCAACTTGATAGATTATTATTAGTAAATGCATGATTTTAAATATTTACAACATACATGTGCAAGTAAAAATGAAAATGCTGATATTGACTTGCATTTTATCCATTTTTATTATTCACAAGCCTCCAAGGAGAGCGGAACTGGAGTTGTGTCTTTTTTGGTTACAACTTTACTGGTTCAGATTTAGATTGACCTAATAAGTCAACAGGCAAGAGTGTTTAATTAGTGCAGTGTGTTGTTAGGCTAGAGTTTCACAAAGACATTGCAATTGTGGAGATGAATGCTGAAATGAACAAATATTCCCAGTATTCATAATAATATTCACTATTCATAGATAATACTAGTTATTGGTTTTACAGGGTGTCCCGGAATTATCTGGAACAGCTTTGTAGAATTGTTCCTTACGTAAAAATAAGATAAATAGTTCCAATAACATAGGTCCGGAAATGCTTCATTTCCCATTAATTCGCCATTTTGTTTTTTTTTTATAAAAAAAAAACATAATAATCTTTGAGCTTGATGAGTGAGAAGGAATTATTTAAAAATAATAATAACAATACACTTTTTAGTTGTAGCTCATGTATCACTGAGAATGACGAATTTATCGTTGAAACTCGTGTGATCATTAAACGTATGTGTGTGAGAATTAGTGTATTGTTAAAAAAAAAAAAAAAAAAAAAAAAAAAACAGAACAATATCTTGAATCATTTTGAAATGGTGACCTTTAACAATTTTAGAGCTATTTAATATTAAACCTTTTTAAACAGCTGCCGTTTTAAACATATAAAATATGATGTTCTGATTTTATGTAACGTGGTAAAAATTGTCATAAATATGTACACCAAATTTGAACTCAATAACTTATCCACATCAAAAGTAGGTTTTTTTGTAATAAGACAAAATGATGGATCTATGTTTATTGGAACTGTTTCTCTTATTTTTACGTAAGGAACAATTCTACAAAGCTGTTCCAGATAGTTCCGGCACACCTTTTATGATAAATTTGTCTCTAAATTTATTAAATCAATACTTCCTTCCTTATTGTTTGCCGAAACCCAATAACTGCTAACATTTAATTTCTTTTCCATTTCTTTATGTGTTATCTGATTTTGATTTATTTGATTAAAATCAATTCTTCAGATTATAAGGCAATGATAACCACCCAGGTTTTTCGCCTTTAAAAATAAAAAATAAAAATTCAGATTATAACAGTATTATAATAAGAATGATAACATTATATTGACTTACGGACACACAAGTAAGTAACATCAACAAATCAATGTTTCAAGTGGTTTGAAATTTATGACTTTATTTTTTATAAACTAAAATTTTAAAATAACCCATGTTAGAGTAAACTAGTACGGAAAAATTACAATTGTTGCTCAAATTAATTTATTTTCCCAACGTCTTTAGTTTTTGCCAGTTACGCTATTAGAGATGAGGAAGTAAATCGAATTCCAGTAACTAGGCTAGAACCTGCAAAATTTGTAGCGGACTGTACAAGAGCATTTAACTTGTGCAACAATCTTGTCTAATGAAAAATGGCAGTTTTAATAGAGATGTTATGTTACGTCAATAACTTAACTTCTATTTAGTTAATGCTTCTGAGTAACAGATTGTACTTGCAACTCTATTCTCAAACAAAACGTGATTAAGTGTCAGTCGAGATTGTTGTTTCGTTATTGTCCAAAAACACAGAATTGCCAAAAGCAATGGGCCCGTTATGATGCGTCTGCTACTGCTACCAGCACTTGAAATTTCAAAGTTGTGGATTCCCGTTTGCGATTGACTGTTCAATAGCAATAATGGTTAGGAGCTTTGTTATATATTAGAACCAGAACAGAAAACCTAGGTTGAATTTCTGTTATTGCTATACTGGGTTGTATATAGTGTTACTGCTGCCTATTCGCTTACATCATCATTTAAAATTTTTAAGTTTTTCATTTTAATTTCTATTTAAAGAGTAGAATATTTATTTTTGATTTTATAATAAATATTGACTAACATTTCAAGTATTATTTAATGTTATCAAATTCCTAACTAACTTAATTGTTATGATCAAAGTAATAATGGCCTATCAAAACTAAACCCTAAAATTGAGGCAGTAACAATAATTATTAAACGTAAATAAATTATTTAAATTCTGTTTGCTTAAGGTTTTTAAAATATTTAATACATATTTGCTTTTTATCTTTTTCAAAAGATTTAATTTTAAACTTTCCAAAATAATTTCCTGGTAGCAGATAGAACTGTTACCGCGAAATAACTACTAGTAACATCTTTAGCAACTTTATAAATTTTATTATTTGACTGGCAAACATTTTGGCAATGTTTGAAAAAATATTTTTGGATTCAAAAGTTACAGTTAAAATTAATTAAAGAATGAAATAGTGTTTAAACAATTTTTAAATTATTGCACCTATTATAAAGTTGGGTAATACCATACCAAACTTTTAATAAACCAAACTGATTTATAATTATAATTTAAATCAATAAAATAAATTTTGGTGTCAGGTTTCAACTACCCTATTTTAAATCGAGATAAATAATTTCAGATCTTAATTTGTAAAGCGATATTTTTTGTTTACACTGATAGTAATACCTCAACCAAAACAATTTTCTAAATGTACAATCTTCTTTATTGCTTACTGTTATCATCAGAGATGAAAAAAATGTAATCGTTTCACTGCAAAACCTACTAGTTACTTTTGAAAGCTTCTAATCACTAACAAATTTCATTAAAACATTTGTTATAAAATGATATGCCTTGCCTGTTTTCACTTTGCACAATATTTTAAGATAATAGTTTTTCAGACAATAAATACAGGAACAAAATAAAAAGTATGTTGTAAAATTTGTTTAATGTTGTTGGTGTCACCAAACGTTCATCTCTAATTAATGTTTGCTGTCGAATAATGTTATTAAATGTAATGTTGATCTATTTTAATATCTGAAAAGCATGTGAGTTACCGAAAGATAAATAAAATTTATTGATTGTTTTTAATAAATGTTTCAAATTAAATGTTTTGTAACTAAGAATACTAGAAACAATATGTTTGTAATATGTATTACTAAATTACCAAGCTCTGTATTTTGTCAGCCCCCAAATTAAAATAGATTTTTATTTTCCTTTTTTCTCTTTAATTATGTATACGCTATTTCATTTCAATGTGAAAAAATTGTATCTGAATAATATTTTTGATAAAAATTACAACAACCGGAAGATGTAATTCACTTATTTTTTTTTAAACGTAAGCCATTTTTTCTTTATAATTACTGCTTTTGCCTGCCTAAAAGTAAAAGTAAAATTTTTAAGTGTGCTTTAGTATCAATGCCAGCTTTTGAACAGGAAATTAATATTAAAACAATTAGGCAGTTTTTAACCAAATATACATTTGTAATGGAGTAATACATTTTTATTAATGTTTGTATTTCCGTTAAAAAGAACGTAATTTCATTTAACGTATTCGAAACAATTGTGTAAATAGAATAGTTGTTTTTTTAGATTATATTATGTATTGATTAAGGAATACCCAGACCTAATGCTTAAAAGTTGTGATATGTTTTCTTGGGATTCAAAATAGTAATATATATATTATTATATTTTTACAAAATTCTACAATTATGTTAATCCAAAAGCATAAATTTGCCCTTGGTTGTAGCATAATATATTATATATAACTAGTGGACCCGGCAATGCTTCGCTATTGCTTTATTTAATTTTAAGTGTAGTTATCAAATTTCATTCTTTTGACTTAAGTTATTGAATTGCAAATGGTGTTTATGTCAACAATTTATATAAACAATATTTTAAACAGCATATATGTAAGTAAATAGATATGTAACAACCGATGTTTGAATTGAATTATAATACAGTAAGCATTTTTCGTTGATTTTTGTTTGTGTTGTTTGGCAAGCTAACCTAAAAAAGCTGTTTTGGTTTTTGAAGAATAATAACCCGATTATAAATTAGAGAAATTGGTTGCAAATGAAAGTGTTTTGGTTCATTGTAGGCCTAACCTAAAATTATGTTCAGTTTTTGATCCATAACAGTTGTTTTATTTATAATAATATGTAACAACCGATGTTTAAATTGAATTATAATATAGTAGGCCTAAGCATGTTTTATTGATTTTTGTTTGTGTTTGCTTTTAATTTGTCAATCTAATTTAAAAAGCTATTGGTTTTGAAGAATAATAAACTGATTATAAATTTGCTAAAGTTGCTATGGTAATGAATGTAAACAAACATGTGTTACTAAGCATTTTATAAGAACAGCTGTTTTTGAGCGCTATGGTCTTGAGTCCATACAAAAGAGGCTGTTTAGTTTTTTCCAAATTTGAAACTTTTTCGGGAAACTTTTCAAATTTTTCTTTATATAAAAACCTAGTTCGGACTATTACGAACATTTTAAAACAAAAAATTGCCAAATTGGTCCAGCAGTTCTCAATTGATGCGATTTCAAAGAAACAGCAATTCATTTTTATTATATAGATTAAAAACTGTGTTTTGTAGATAAAAACACCTTTTTCGTTTACTCCTTTAATTGTGATTTTAAAGTTCTTTCACTTTATTATACTTAAGGCATTTTGTAATTAAATTTTTAATATTGACTGAAACAAATCCGTTTGGGTATTTCGTAATTAAAAATTAGTTCTAAGATTAAACGTAATAATTTTATATACTATACATCCCTGTGATTATATTCTTTTCCTGTTCCTAAATATTGTGTGAATAATTTAGAACATTTTTATCATTAGCAATAAAGTTGTAATATAGTTAATTTATGCAACTATGATAATTGTAATTAGACTATAATATATAATGAGCAAGTCACCGTCATAATGTAAACTGATACATCACTTTAAGTAAAAGTAAATACATCCGAAGTAAAAGTTAAAGAACTGCTCTGTCATCGGGGTTTAAGGCTTCAAAAATATCAAAAATAATATGCTGTTTTTTAAAGAGATTTAAAGTTATAGAAACATTGTTTTTTAGTGTTTATAGTTGAATTATTTTTGCACATAATTCTTTTATATTGTTATTTAGTAAAATATTTCTCTACTGGGAAGTACATATCATTTAGTTCCATTTTTGAATGGATTTTGATAAACTTTTAATAGTGAATTGTTTATTATCATTGATTGCCTTACCGGACTGATTATAATAAAATTATTAACTATGTTAATTTATTGTATAAACTTACTGTTCACATTCCTTTTTTCTGATACGTTACATCGTTGTTCTTATTTGTCAGGTATTATCAAACCTAAATTAAAATTTTAGTTTGCACTGGTTGATGCGCTTCGATTGGTGGCGAAATGAAACATACACTTTACATTTATAATAACTAATAAAAAATGCACAAGATATAGAAACGAACGCGGACACACTTGTGTACAAAATTCTCTAAGTGATCCACTTAAGTGTTGTTCTCATCTGAGTGTATTAATTGCAACAAAAGCCTTGTTATTGATCATATTACCCGAACTAATATGCTTTTAGTAGCAAGAACTTAACGAGCTTATCGAATAGAGTTATATGCAACAGTAATTTCACAATAATGCAATGACCTTTGACTTTAACAGTGGTCCCTTGGCAATACTGTAATTTAATTACTTTGATGTGGTTTACTATGTACGCCGTTGTTGATCTTCTCTGTTGTTATAATCAGTTTAAGAAGTTCTAACTCACATATTCACTCGACTAAGGTTATAACCCAGAACAAACTAATGCTTTATGACCGCGAAAATTATTTGAGCTGGAAGTAAATATAATTATTACAAAACAAAGTGTCAGTCAAAACGTTTTAATAAAAAATAAGAACGCGTTATGGATTTAAGACAGTTTTATATCATTAACTCAATAGTAGATACTGACAAGGGTTTTGTTTTGTTTTCTGTTCGAACTTTCTGAAGTAGTTGGCAAACCAGTTGAATATTTAAAAAATATGTCTTTCCAGAGAGTGCATTTATTAAAATCTCAAAACATTTAAATTTCATTTTTAAGATAATTTAAAAATCCTTTGAGTTTAAAGCTATCTGACAAACATTATTTTGTTTGACCAATTTCCTTTAATTTTGCCATTGATTGTAAAAGAAGACATTTTCTCCCTTAATGTCTTTTCAACAGATCGAGTCAACTAGTGAAACCTGAAATCTGGTGGTATGATAGGGAAGTTTCTTAGCATATTGGAGGATCAACTGTTTCAATAAGATTTTTTATAAATTTGAAATTTCAAATACACAAGTGCTCTAAAATCCGCCAATGAGCTGGCTGAACCAGTTCTTTATCTCAAAGGAACTAGTAAGTGTGAATAAAAACAATTGTAAAATAGTTGCGTGAAAGTGTAGGGAGACACTGTAAACACCTGATGTATTAACTGATTCGTCGCAGCCACAATGGCCGTGGTTATTAAGGCGTCAAAGCTTTATCAATCGTCATGGCAACCATCAATGGAAAAGTTCCGGCCGTTCAATTCCCATTGACCCCGAATAATTTTCTAAATGGTTTCTTAACAGACATCGTTAGCTGTGGTTCGGATTCCACGTAAAACTGTAGGTCCCGTCTTCATTAGCCTTAAGTGCAAAACAATAGGACGTTAAAAAAAAAAGGAAAAAAAAATATATTAACTGATTTGTTTGTTGTTTACAACCAATAACAACATTTGTGTAAAACAATAAATGTGACAATTGTTTTATTTTGTTATTTTTTAACATCTTTACAAGTTTACATAACTTGATTATTAAATTAACAAGTAATACTTTTAAAATGTTTACAGCAATGAAAGGGTTAAAACAGAACTTTTATAATGTGTATACTAAAAAATATTAATATACTTTAGATTTAAGAACAATATTTTATTCAATAAGAAAAAAACTAAAATTATATGTGATATTCACTCAAGTTAATGATTTGTTTTCAATATTATTATATTTTACTTGCTTAGTTTGATATTACAGTAGAAACTCGATAATTCGAGCTGATTGGGGCTGAATGTACCTCAAACTATAAAAACTCGGAATACGCGGAGAAATTGACAAATATAAAGAATAATATATTTTTTAATGTTTTAATTAGTCAAAATATTATCTGTCGGCGCTATTCCCCTACAGATACTTCACCGACACCGTACTCAGCTGAAAGTTTCTTCAAGGTTTCACCATTGTCTAGTCTTTTCAAGGCCTCTAATTTTTTTAATTTGGCACAAACTTTCTTTTGGCTTTTCCGCTCATCGTTACAAAAACTCAATATAAATTAAAACTTAAACACTTTTAACAGAATGCACTCACTAATCGACATTGTTACACAACACCGATATGCGTTGTGCGGGTACTTCCGTGGGAACTGACAGTTTTCTATTGAAATTGAACTATTTTTAGAATAACAATAAAGGGAGACAGTCAAGTATGGGATATATGACTGAGCTAATATGCAATATAAGCGGCGTTGGCGAGACCCAATGTTGATTCATTATCTACCTGCGAGTAGTGGTGTGTCGCCAAGCCCGCCAAGTGAACACAGGCCAGCTACTTCGATACCTTGTCACTTTCAAAAGACTAGCACTTTGTATGTTTTAAACATACAATTGGGCGGCGGTAACAAAGCAATTTTGAAGTCACGCTACAATCAATGTTTTAAAATAGTCAAAAAGGCTGTATTTTAATTTTGCAAACACAGTTCAAAATACCCGGACCCTCGAACTACTGCGACTCTAATTATCGAAGTTCTACTGTATTACAAATAGCTTGGCAGTGATTAACCATCTTTATGTGGCCTTATATTACCTTTAATATTTTCATCCACTTCATCTTTCCTACATTCTTTTATTTTGCGGCTAATTTTAGATACTAGAGATAGCTTACTAACATTCATCAAATTAAAATTGTATCTATACTCAAACTAAAAGTCTGTAAAGTAATTCTAAATTTATAATATTTCAAAGATAGATAGCTTGTATGCATATGTAGCGCATAATATTCTGAACAGTTTGAATTGAAATGGATTTAACTCAAATTAATCGTCCCTTTCATTTTACCTAGAGCGAGAAAGATAACAAGAACTAGTTTCTACCGTACACAGTGAGTAAATTACAGTATTGATCCTTGTACATACAAGCTCAGTAAGCCCAAGGTAATTCAATTTTAGCCTGTCCAACAAACAATGGTAGAAAGATTAACAGACAAAATATGACTGAATTAACCAAGCAATTCATTAATTATCTTAATTTAAAAGTCTACCAATTTCCCCCCTCTAAAACGGTGGGGGGAGGGATTTGAAAGGATAGAAAAAGCCTTTAAATTGAAGGTATTGTTGTAAGCAACAACTTCTACATTTAAATGTCTATTAATAATGTTGCCTAGTCTCCCACGCTGTTTTCTTTGAAAAACATTATTTTGGGTTTTTAACTACCCCCCCCCCTCCTGCCCTCCAAAGTCATGAAAGAGGTGCTTAAGGTTTCAAAATGTAGGTGATGCCATAAACTATAATTATTTCTAATTTTTTTTTTACAATTTCATGTTCGATATTTTTGTATTACAATTTGTCTGTTTAAAAACCACTATTTTCCTTTTAAACCTCCTTAACCCCCTCTTAGGGGTACTATACCGGACGGGCGTAATCTTTACTTCATTCTTATGCTAAAAAGAACCATCGTGCCCAATTTTAAGTTTCTATCGTGATTTAATTTGTTTCCTTATTTTTTTCATAACACAAAATCAAAGGTATTTTCTAAGTTATTACTTTCCCATTTATTGTTTGTTAAAAAAGTCTACCGTTTTCCGGCTAAAGGTAATAAATATTTCTTGTACCCTTTCAACCTCCCCCCAAACACCATTTCGGAGGGGGAAATTGGTAGACTATTTTTCTACAATGTTTAGCCCTTTGCGCTCAAATGGCCAGTACTGCAGGCCATACGATATTCTCAGTCAGCTCTGAATATTTATCGAACTAGACATCCTCATAGCTCGGATGGCCGCTCACGATACTGTTGTCAGCTCTGCTGCCAACTTGACCTTGAGGCGTCAACAGCTCTGAATTATTTTTCACTAGAATCTGAAATGTTGTTAATGGTTATTTATTAATTGTTTAACAAAATCATGGGCTTTTAGTAACTCTTATTTTGCCATACAAAAAAGTAGGTAGTATTATATTGTTATTGGTGACTTTTTGGTTTAGCTGTAAATATAAAGTTATAATAAATTTTAATGAATAAAATAAGCCATTGTATACAACTTATCTAACATTTTTGTTAATTTAAAATAAAACAAAATCAAGTACTTGTTAACAAAAAAACACTTAAAAGCAATAATAAACTCACTAACTTTTGTTCTATTAAATTACTTCAAAATTTAAAAACACTAGCCTAGACCAGCACAACGTAAAACTAAACTGCTGGTAAGGTTATATAATGTAATGAATATTACTACGTTTTGATACAACACAGACCAGAAAACAACGGGAATTAATTAGTTCAAGGTTTGGACTCTAGATTTTAGCACAATCCGGACAAAATAAAACTGCTAAAAATAAATTAATGCAGATCATTTGTGTGGCCAGTCCTGCTGACCATCCGATCTGAGAGGAACGTAACTTGCACCAACAATTCATACTTGACAAAGAAATGACTGTGGCCAGTACTACTGGCCTCCGAGCCCAGAGGACTTTTATTAAAAATCCTCCCAGAGTGCAAAGGGTTAAGATAAAAAGAACCTGTGTGAAAAAGATCTCATATGTGTGTATTAATTCCAATGAAAATCTTGTTTTACCTGAACTATGTGTGTTAAAACCTGTGTTTATCTCTTCAATACAAACAACCAATCAATATTCACAATTTCAATTTTCTCTGCCTTTAGTTAGCTCGACCAGTGTATTTTTGTTCCTAACATAACTTCTACGTAGTTCATTTTTAACTCTGTATTTTCATACTTGCCGATCATACTTGCATACTAGAATTACTGCTCTTGACTGGAAAAAATGTTGTAGGCAATGAAGCTTTTTTACTTGAAGCAAAACCAAACAAAAAATAATTTCGATACCATAATCGGAACTAACGGCTTCCTTCAACTGGACAAGTAATAACGTTTTAAATCTTTTAATGGATTATCCACTTAAAGTTATGGCAGTAATTATTATGACAGTGACTTGACATTGCTTGAATTCTTAAACTATTGTATTATAAAATGTATCATGTAAACAATTTAGATCATTCCATAAATATTACTTCCTAAGCAATGTTTTATGTAAATATATAGACTATATATATGTAACTGATAATCTGTAATATACTATACAAGATTTAATTAATTTAGGTTTAAAATTTATTTGTGAATCAGTTATTTGCATTTTGTTGTACCTATTTAGTAAAGTTTTGGTTAGAACTCTTTCAACACTTAATTTACTTTCATACGTCTTATTCCCCCAAACCTGTTTGTAATATATTATACATGGACAGTTTCGTACAGCTAAGTATTGTCTTAAGCCTTGTATTAATTTAATATTTCATCAGTTTTGGTTTTAATTTTCATGTATGCTTAGAGTAAAATAGTATGGAAATATGTTTAATAATAACAGAGTAGAAATCAAATTGGCACAGAACCAAGAAACTTTGCCTTTACTTAAAGATTCACAAAAGGTACTGTAAATTTCTGGGAATTTTCATAAGTTGAGATTGTTTAATCAAGCCACTAAACACAACTTAGAATTTTTTAAAGATATTAATGTGATGCAATTTTTCTCTGAGAAATACCATTTAATCTAATTTATTGTATAGAAATAACTTTACTCTATTTTACCACTTTTATGAAATATTTTTAATTCATATTTATTTAGCATATACAGATTATTCAATTTAATCCAAAACAAAATATGTCTGGGTGATTCAGGAAGAAACGTAGAAACTTTCAAAACGTGTTCTACTAGTGAAAATAAAGAAAACGTTCTATATAAATAGGTTCGGAAGTTCTTAGTTTTCCAGTTATCCACCATTTTTTTTTTTTTTTACAAAATACTTAATATCATTAAATCTAGAAAGTATATTAAACGCAAATTTTGGGTACATGTTTGGTATGACATCTTTTACCCATGTACAAAAAACCAAAAAGGTTTTTCATATATTTTCAAAATGGCAGCCGTTTAGAATTTTTAATTTAAAATATCTCGAAAACCACTAACTTAAAAAAAATTTAGGGATCGAATAACGTTATTTTTTAATAACAAACAAAACGTTTAAATTTGTTAATGTAAAAGATTTTGAAACCGCTAACTTTACAACTTTAACCTTCATAAATTTTCAAGTGACTTTTGTGACTTACAATTATTTTTGTTTACAGTTCTGTTTAGTTTTGTAGTAGTAAAAACCTTTTATTTGTAAGTTTGTAATAATTTATTATGGACTTTATTAACATGACGTTTCTCATAATTTGGTTCTGGAGCAATTTTGGATATTATAGACGACAAACAAGATACAAATGTTTTAGTTTTTAGAAAATAACTCTATTATCTTTTAAGTTACAGAAATAATAAAAAAAAACCATTATGTTTGTCATTAAAAAAGACAATTTTTGTTTCTTTATATTTTTTTGTAAAGTTAGCGGTTTTCGAAATACTTTACAATAAACATTTTAAACGGTCGCCATTTTGAAAATATATGAAAAACTTTTGGTTTTTTGTAGATGGCTAAAAGATCTAATACCAAATATGTAACCAAATTTGAATTCAGTATAAATAACATCCAAATATATTAAGTATTTTGTAAAGAAAACAAAATGGAGGATAACTGGAAAACTATGCATTTCCGACCCTATGTTTATTTGAACTTGTTTCTTTATTTTCACTAGTAGAACACGTCCTGAAACTTTCTCTGTTTCTTCCTGAATCACACTGTATAATTTAATTATATGAATTTAGTCTATGTCTTAAAGAGTTAAGGAATTTCAAGGCAATTTTATAAATCTAGTTTTATTAAATTAAATTTGTACATTACTTAATAATGTATGGAAGTTTACTAGTAAGAACCGGCCCATTTTGTTTTACTTACTTTTTTCCTTTACATTGAATTTAAAATTGGAATTTATAATAATAATAATAATATTCCTCAACTGATATTACATACAGATTCGGGAATGTGAAAAGCGTTAGTTGTATATTGCAATATTATTTTGTAAATTAACCGTTGAAAATTGTTTAGTAATATTTTATCAAAGAAATTATTGTACTATATTAGTAATAATGAAATCGTTCTGTATTTTGTTGACAAATTTTGATGTTGATATTCCTCAAGACAATGTGAAAATTAAAAAAATATGCTGTTACCAATATTTTGTGTTTTGCCTTTATTATGATATAATTGAAAAGTTTGGTAATTGAAGTTTGGTACTTGTTTCAAAAATGATTTACATTTAATCTAGGTAATATAATAACAAGCAATTTCAATGTCCCATATCCATACACAACATATCTCGGGATCTACCTAACAAGCTGCTGCAATTTTGAAACGGCCAAAAACCTAATTGTCAGAGACGCAGGAATGTATTTTGGATTTGATATCTCAGAAGTGGTTTCAAATGGAAAATGTTTTTCTGCCTTAAAATAGCCACAATGAGTTCCGTCAAGAGTCAACGAGGCACAAAACTAATTAGCTAATTTCTTTTAAATAATGAAATTAAAATAAATAATAGAATAAATAATGATAAATCAAAATCAAAACTTGTTTTTAAACTTTACTTGATTTTATTAAAAGTTTACCTAGTTTGTATAAAAAATAACTTCCCTTTATTGATAGCGGGAAGTTAAAAATTCTTTTGTTTCAGAATTCATAACATTTTATTATATTTTTGTTATTTAACAAAAAATTATTATACCACCCAAAAACACGTTGTGTTAAAAAATAATGCCGCCAAGAAAGCTCTCTAAAAATAAGGAATGATACCATAAATTGGTCGCAAATTTTAAATTTATACTTACGAGTACCAATAAAATGATAAACTAATACTTTTCATTGAAATATTATAGATAAACAGATTAAAATTAAAATGACAAGATTTTTCAACTACAATGTTGAACATTCACTCAAGAAATGAAAAACCAAATTGAAAGAAATATCCCCCAATGGAACCTTCTAAAAACATATGTTATGTTTTATTTATAATAATAATCTCTAAATTAAGATGGTAAATAATATTAAATGTTCAAATTAAATTATTTCTTATATTTTTAACAGCAGTTATAATAATGGTTAAAAGAACCAGCAAGGCTCAGGTCTTCACTTTAAAACCCTAACCTAAAAGCTAGAAATACAAAAATAATTGCTTCAAATTTTGAAATCAGCTGTGAATGGAAATATTGGAGCAAACCGCTATATTATCTGTAATTTTATTCAATTGGTTGCTATGGTAATAATTGTAAATACATGTGTTATTTTATCATTCTAGGCCTAACCTAAGAATTTTTTCCGACTAAATTTACAAATATTGAAATAAAAAAAGGTTTTTATCGAAATGAATTATAGCCTATGTTACTCAGGGATAGTGTAGCTTTTTATTAGTAAAACTATTTTTTCAATCGGTTCAGTAGTGCCAGAGATTACCCCCTACATACAAACAAACAAACAAAAAAACAAACTTTGTCTCTTTATAATATTAGTATAGATTAAGCTTTTAACAGAAACATATGGTATTCAATGTGGGGTCTTTCTCAGCCCACTTCTCAGGCCAGCTAATAACATTAACACTTATTGTTCCCACATCACAAACATACAGTATGTCGGCCTGGTAAAAATAATCGTGCAGAAACTACACTAGTTAAGGCTCTTCTTTACCTTGAAGAAAACTCCCGAGTGTGCCGTATGATTTCAATACGAAAGGTCTGACTAAAGCCGCAAAATCATTGAAACATTCATTCGTAATAACGTGTTTCGGATTCTATTTATAAATTAATAATCTGGGAAACTACTTTAAGTATAAAGAAGGCTTTATATTTTTTACTTGTTAGCTTAAAATATGGAAATTATTGCTTAAAACTCCCAAAAAATGCGTTAAAAGTAATAGATTTTTACTCAGTTAAACTTTTGATTAAAATGAGTTGCCGTCGATTTCTTTCAATTATGAGATATAAGACAAAAGCACAAAGCCTTTAAGAAAAATTTAAGATGTTTCACAACTTTTTAGGTTGAAAAACGTCGTCCGAAACACGATAGTACGAAGTGCATATTTTTGCTGTTTTACGCAAGGTATAGAAGACCCTTAAGTATTAAAAATTGTACGACTGCTATCATTTTCTCATTTCACCTCCAAAATGCCACCCATTGGCGCAGTGTACCCTGAACACAAAACAGTACACCAATAATAAGTAATATTATAACAGATTACTATAATTATTATACCAAATTAATTTATAAAGATTTTTGCAAATAAATAAATAAAAACTCATGAAAATCTTTATTAGATGGAATTTTGAGCACCATTTTCGGGAATATCTTGAAAATTACATATTGCACAATTCTAAAATATGGCTCTAATTTTTTTAAACTAAAGCTCTTTTCAAACTATCCTCCCACACAATTTTATCATAAATTGTTCATTTTTTTGAGTAAATAATTTTTGTATTCTAACTTTGGAACATATGCGGATTTGCTTGTCCAATAACTATGCACACGGCACTGTGATAGCTAAATTTGAAAATCGGTTATCATGGCGACAGATAAACAACTGCAATTGTAAGGATTATAAAACTAAGCCTATTGGATAAAGTTTTGTATTCATATACCGGTACTTTATTAGAAAGATACAAATTAAATATTATTTATATATTTATTTCTCTTGCCTTTGACAAAAATACATTTTGTATAGCAAGCGTCATTATTACAGGACTATTAAAACATTACATAGACAACAAACACAACATCAGCACCAGCCAAAACCAAAAACTACAAAACACATCAATAAACAAAATGACCAATGATATTCACATTCAAATGTGATAGCAACATCTAAAATACAACAAAACATACATTTTTCTTCTTTCTGCAACTTTATGCTTCTTAAAACTAATTTGATTATATATTAAATTTCAACACTATCAATACTTTTTACATTTTATATAATTTTGCGCTTCCAAAAATTACTTTCCCAATATAAAGAGAAGCACCTCCATCATTCGGTAGAGGGCAGCCTTTATCGTTTAATTGCTCTTTATTTCATATTGTTGGATTAAATGATTTAGAAGTTATTAATATTTTAGTGAAGAAATTAATAATCGAATATGTTATATGAAGGTGTACGAATGTTTCTGAAGTTAAACAAATGGGTACCTTCTTTAAATTTGTGTAAACGAAAATATTGATAACAAAAGGTTGTATTTATATACAGTTTATAAAACCTCAAAGCAAATCTTATAATGTATTATAGCAAACATTAATTCTAAAACTCAAATTAAAAAAAAAGAACAACTTCACAAGAAATTATAATGATTGAAGTTGTAAATATAACCCTAAAGTATAATCTACGCTTGGTTTAATATTATTACGATTATAAGGGTATAACTATTTTTATAAATTTCTTTCTTAAACTGTATTTTTATACAGATCAGCATCCTTATACGTTGCAGAACAAACAACAATAACAATAGTACTGCCCCATTTTTACTGGTTTTCCTCTAACAGAATTGTTAATTGTAAAACCTCCTGGAGAAGACTGTTACAGTTACAATGTTTGTTGTACTTCCTAAAAAGTGAAAGTTGGTGATTTTTTTGTAATTTTTATTTCAGAAAGGCATTTTGTCTTATAGTAAAACAAAACTTCAAATTTACCTTAAATTGTTTCATTAGTAAATTAGAGGAAATTATTTTCAAATTTCTCACTTTCTAACCAAAATTAGCCTAACCATTATTATTATTTTGTATTATTATTATTATTTTGTGATACTATAATATGTCACTAATATATTTGCATCTATTCTTCTGTGATTATTGTTCACAGATAGATAGTCCTGAATTTGGGGATTTTGTTGAAAATTTGTTTGATGGAAAAAACTCGTACCTAATATTATAACTGGCAAAACCACAAGGAAATAGAGATCTGCTGTCTTCTGTGAGAGACATTAATTAATTTGTGTATTTACTCAACTATTAAGATCCGACCCAGAGGAGACATGCTTTTTTTTCAAAAATTGAGGCAGTATATTATGTTTAGTCTACATTTTTTTTCTTAAAAACAAGGGCTATCTCGTTTTAAAAACACAGAAAAAAGTAAAAATACAACTGAAAAATTATCTTCAGGATTGAGGAGATTATGGTACGAAATCCAAAAGTAAGCTAAATATAATTTCTTCAAAATTTGGTATCCAAAGCCTGAAAAGAGGTAGCTTATATTTTAACACATTATATTTTTAACTTGGTTCTTGATTAAACATTTAATCGTTACAAAATACTACGCAAGGTCTTCCCTTAGTCAATAATTAATTAGTATTTGAGCAAATTAATGCATATAACTGCATATAATCCAATGTATAAACTGCATTTAGTTCATCTTTAATAACAACACAGTTAATAAGGTATTCTCTTTTTATATTTCCTTTTTAGGCTTGTATATTTTAACATTACTTCATTTAGTTAAAGATATTTATAATATACATTTAAAATATTTGTCAATAATTTATTTAGAAAAATACAACAAACTAATTTTTTCTATTCAGTTAAATTGGCTAGTATTAAAACATAAAAGAAAATTTATTAAAAAATTACAGAAATTATTTTTTACACTTTAACACTATCAGTGCTAAATTAGACAAATTACTAAGGTTAAAGTTAAGTTAATCAATACTAAAACTATAACAAAACTAATACAATAAATATTTACGATTAAGTAACAAAAATAAAATATTAAGTGGATACACTCTAAACATACAATACTAAATTCAGAACCACAACTACAAACTTTACATCTCAACATTTCTTACAAAGTAGAAGAATTCAAAGTTGGAGATAAAATTGGAGCCTGCTAAAGAGATTACCATGTTCAAGAAAATGTATGGTGCACAGACTCCCTCACCGAATAAAACGACCCAGTCACAGAAGCTGTCAAAACCCGGTTTTAAAAATCTTACAATTTTGTAAATTTTTCATAATTTTATGGAGCTTATCAATCGAATGTGGACCAGGAAGTTTGCTGCAGAGACTTAACTTGTGTTTTTTTGTTACCAGCCAGTCTGGTGCCATAATTGTGTAAGTCCTCTTAATATGAGACAATGAATATTGATTAATGAGGTGTTAAGTAGAATGCGTTATACTCTTAATCTATTTACATAATTAATTTGCTAGGGGTTATTTTGTGAGTAGAACTCCTCCTAGAGTTTTTAACCGATTTTGATGTTTTTGGTGTCATTTTACAGAGCTCACTCTGAAGTTGTGCTTCCCTTAAAATGAGCTCAATGTATGTTAAGGGCTTCGCCCCAGTGGCCCTCAAAGTTGCCATGTTAATCTTATGGAAGGTCAATCTTAAGGAAGAAGAAGAAAGATTTCTTTTGATTTTATCAGGGGCACAAAAAACAGCTGTTCGTATGAAAAGCTTAAAACAGCTGATTTTGATCAACAGCTGATTTTGATCAACAACTGATTTGGATCAAAAACTGAATATAATTTTAGGTTAGGTAAATCAAGCAATAGCGAAGCATTGCCCGGTCCACTAGTCTATATTAATACGGAGACATTGCAAACATAAATTTGAGACAATATTACAAAATGGGCGAAACAAACATTTGAAAAGAAATTTTTAAGCAGTAGTTTGAACCGATAACCAACTACAGTAATTAATAAACAAAACTCTTTCGATTGAATAACGCTAATTAATGAATACTGTACTGAATTGTAAAGGAATTGGTACACTGAGCACTTTGTTTGAATTGTAACGAGCCGTAAAACTAGCTTGAGTGTATTTGAATCCTAATTTGTAAAGATCTATTGAAACATGAAGTATTCAAAGTAATGATATTTCAAGTCGACTCTATTTTATAAAAGCTAAAAATTAGCGAATTGTGTGCAAATATAACAAATATACATTTAATAACCGTTACAAAATTGATCGAGTATTAATATTTTAAAAACTTCATTTTACGTACGATCTAATGAAGGTTAAATGTTTAACCCAATTGTAATAATTGACTAAAATTGAATTTAGTAAAAACTGTTTGTTTTCCCAGATCTTGTTTTATATACTGTGTCACTCTCCATTACGGATGTTTATATTTTATGTTTTAATTTAATGAGCACCTGATTCGAGTGATCGAATTAATTGCGTGGGAAGTATTTGATTAAAGGTTCAGTAATTACAGAGATGAAATGATATAATTTGTATTATTAATAAATTGTTCAGTTACAGATATAAAAACTAATAATATTATAACCACTGCCAAAAATCATGATATTAAAACAGTAACTTTTTATTTGAGACTATTTTGAAAATAACTAAGACGTTACAAAAAACTATTTTTATTTTAGCGGGTAGCCTACACGATGAACGTTTTAAACAAACATTAATTAAATAGGAAAGTTGTAGTTTAAGAAGATACCTTTTTTAAGACCCCATAATAATATAACCTCTTTTAGGGTTTTATATTTCTTGTTATGGAAAAATAAAATAATCCAAAGTCAAGCTAGAAAATTTTGGGTACAAAGTCTCTAGTATAAGAATGAAGCAATAACAAAATACACGTCCTTCCGGGGGGGGGGGGGGGTAGGGGGTTTTAAAAGGAAAAAAATGGTTTTTAAATAAACAAATTTGAATACAAAAATCGTAAATGCAATTTAAAAAAAAAATTCGGAATTTGTTGTTTATGGCACGCCTAGATTTGGAGACCTTGGGCACTTCTTTAGTAACCTTGGGGGAATAGTTATAGGGTTAAAAGGAAAAAAAAACTGTTTTTTTTTTTAGGAAAAGACGCGATTAACGGGAGACTGGGCAACAATTCTGATAGGCATTAAACGTAAAAGTTTTTGTTTACATCAATACCTTTTAAAAGACGATAAACTTCCTTCTAAGTACTGTAAACTCACATAATGTTAAAAAATATCGCTACTTACCTCATCCGCATTCTTCAGCTACAACTTTCCTATTAAAAATGTTTGTTGTTAAAAAGAACCAGTGGTAAAAAAATCTCACGTGGGTTGGGTGTATTAATTCCAATGAAAATGTTACGTACTATTTGATGTTCGCTTGCCATATATATCTATTTTTATATATAAAATCGAAAATCCACTCACTCACTCACTCACTTACTGACTAACTGATGACAGTATCTCAAAAACCAAACCACCTAGGAACTTTAAATTTGGTACACATATAGCTCATAGGCACTAGAGGCGCACTAAGAATGGATTTTAAAATATTTGGCCTGTAAGGGTTGAAACAACCCCTAATAATATATAAATATTGTTTGTTATATATCTTAAAAGTCCTACTTCTAGGAACGTGAAATTTGGTACACGTATTTGTCAAAGGATTTTTAAATACGTGGCCTGTAAAGGTTGAAACAACCCCTAAAACAATAAACATGTTTTATGTATCTAAAACACCCTACCTCCTAGGAACGTGAAATTTGGTACGCATATTGCTCATAGGAGCTAGAAGCGCAATAAGAAAGAATTTTTATAATATTTGACCTTTAAGGGTTGAAACAACCCCCAAACAATAAGTATTGTTTGTTATAATTTCCTTAAAGCTAGAAAACAAAAATTTTGTACATTTATCAATAAATTAAATAGGTACAATACCTGATTTTTTGTCTTATCCAATCAAAAAAAAGCAGGTATTGTACCTATTTAATTTATTGATAAAATTTTCCAATCCGTGGGCTAACATGTTGAAATTTGTACATTTATTTTTTACACGATACATATAAAAAGTAAACCAGTTTTACATTTTGTGACGTTTTGCTAAAGGGTGAAAAACAACCCTAAAACTATAAATATTAATTGAATGCAGCCTAGGAACGTGAAATTTGGTACACATTTTGTTCATTTAAGCTAGAGGAGAACTAAGAAAGGATTTAAAAAAATTCCTTTAAGGGTTTCAACAACCCCTAAAACAATAAACATTGTTTGTTATACTTTCCTTAAAGTTAGAAAGCTGAAATTTTGTACATTTATTTCTTATAAGATACATATAAAAAATAAACCTGTTTTACATTGTGTCACGTTCTGCTACGTGAAAATGTAGTAACAACCCCTAAAACTATAAGTATTAAACAACCCTTAAAACAATAAATATTGTTTGTTACATATATCAAACACCATACCGCCTAGGAACGTGAAATTTGGTACACATGTTGCTCATAAGCGTTAGAGGCGCACAAAAAAAGGATTTTAAAATATTTTTAACTTAAGGGTTGAAACATCCCCTAAACAATAAATAATGTTTGTTAAACTTTCCTTAAAGCTATAAAGCTGAAATTTTGTACATTTATTTCTTACACGATACATATAAAAAGTAAACCAGTTTTACATTTCGTTACATGCTGCTAGGGATGAAAATGTGATACAACCCCTAAAAACAATAAATATAAATTTTTATACTTTCCTTAAAGCTACAGAGCTGAAATTTTGTAAATATTTCTTACAAGATACACAACACACCGATAAATAAACCAGTTTCATATTTTATTACGTTCTGTTAAAGGGTGGAAGTGTAATAACAACCCCTTGAACAATAAATATTTATTTTTATACTTTCCTTAAAGCTAGAAAGCTGAAATTTTGTACATTTATTTCTTACAAGATACATTAAAAAAATAAATAAATTAGTTTTACATTTTATCACGTTCTGCTAAGGGGAGAACATTTAGTACATCTATAATTGTAAATATTAATTTAATACCGCCAAGGAAAGAGAAATTTGGTACACGTAATGCTCATAAGCGCTAGAGGTGCACTAAGATAGAATTTAAAAATATTTAGCCTTTAAGGGTTGAAACATCCCCTAAAAAAATAAATGTTGTTTGTTTACTTTCCTTAAAGTTGAAATTTTGTACATTTATTTTTTACAAAACACAGATAAAAAGTAAATGAGTTTTACATTTTGTTAAGCGCTGCTAGGGGTGAAAATGTGATAAAAACCCCTAAAATCAATAAATATTTATTTTATTTTTATAATTTTCTGCTAGAGAGCTGACATTGTGTACATTTATTTCTTACAATATACATATAAAAATTAAACTAGTTTTACATTTTTTTACGTGCTGCTAAGGATTGAAAAGGTAATAACAATACCTAAAATCAATAAAAATATTAATTGGTATTATTTCCTTAAAGCTAGAGAGCTGAAATTTGGCACTTATAATTTTATGAAAATATTTTGGACGTAAGCTGATTAAAACTAACGCGATCTATTCATTCGCATATTAAAGACTTATCTGGGTGATCTGTAAACATCCAGCTAAGACTGTGATTTACCAGTCTGTAGATTTAGCGGTTGAAAAAGAAGTGTTCTTCTCTCTAAATTTTACATTTTTTTATTTTTATTGATTTAATTTATTCAGCACACATACAGTGACGAAGACGATTTACGGGCAGCCTGTGAACAATAAGTACCAAACTAATTGAAAATACATGTTATAATTCTTTTTCGTGAAATAATAGGTAAAGAAAATGAGAGAATAATATTACAATTAATTATGAATCATAGTGATGCAAAAAACAAATTCCCTGTAGCGAAACACGGGTATTCACGTAGTATCTTCTATAAATAAAATCGAAAACCCACTCACTCACTCACTGACTGATCACAGTATCTAAAAAAAATACCACCTAGGAACGTGGAATTTGGTATACAAATTGCTCATAGGCACTACAGGCGCACTAAGAAAGGATTTAAAAATATTTGGCCTGTAAGGGTTGTAACAACCCCTAAAACAATAAATATTGTTTGTAATATACCTTAAAAACCCTACCTCCTAGGAACGTAAAATTTAATACACGTATTTGTCATAGGAGCTAGAGGCACACTAAGAAAGGATTTTAAAATATTTGACCTGTAAGGGTTGAAACAACCCTTAAAACAAAAATAAATGTTGTTTGTTATACTTGACTTAAATCCAGAAAGCCGAAATTTCTAATCTTTTCATTTCTTACAAGATACATATAAAAATAAACAAGTTTTACATTTTTTTATATGCTGTTAAGAGGTGTAAACGTGATAACAACCCCCTAAAAACGATAAATGTATATTTTTATACTTTCCTTAAAGCTAGAGAGTTGAAATTTTTCACATTTATTTCTTACTCGATACATATAACAAATAAACCAGTTTTACATTTTGTCAGATACTGCTAAGGGGTAAAAATTTACAACCATCCCTAAAAATATGAAAATAATTAAAAGCTATTAAATAATTACCGACTGGGAACGTAATAGTTATTTACGTACCTTAAGCTGTAAGAGCGCTAATTACAAGCCGAGGGCGAAGTTTGAGGGCACGAGTGCGTTAAAGCCCAAGGCTGTCATGGCGCTTACAGCTTTAGGTACGTACACAACTTTCCCCCCCCCCCCCCCTAAGTCAGCACCCCCTCTTACAACGAGAGCATTAATCGTATCATTGAATAAAAGGTCCAAATACTGGCTGCACTGTATGTTTCAGACAAATGGCTAAAGTAGGCTAAGAGGACCTTTTCGTTTGTTAGACTTTTTACTCCCTTCGTTTGGCACCAATTTTGATACTTAATGTACGTTTCTTCGTATCTTAGTTTTGACTTAAGTGGTATTACATTACCTACAGCTTTATTAGCACTTTCTTCTATGTCTGAAGGTAGACTTTCTTCAGATTCACTCATTTTCATCAACTATAATAGGCCGTTATATTAAAACAATAAACTGAGGTTACGTTTGTACGAAAACAACAACTCAGTTATGGCAAAATTGATTGTTTCAAATTAAACAGCTGACGCTGACTACTAGCGCTCTTGCGACCACTTCTCGAACTAGTAGCGGGTTGTAATGAAATAACATGCATTATTACATATCATGGAGCTTCTATTACATATCATGCAGCTTGTAAACAAGAACTTTACACGCCGCTCGGGATAGGGACGTTTAACATGGGGTGGGCGGTAAAATTTGGTACACATATTGCTCATAGGCGCTAGAGGCGCACCAAGAAAGGATCTTTAAATATTTGCCCATTAAGGGTTGAAACAACCCCTAAAACAATAAATGCTTTCCTTAAAGCTAGAGTGCTGACATTCTGTACATTTATTTCTTACAAGATTCATATAAAAAATAAACCAATTTGACATTTTGTCACATTCTGCTAAGGGGTAAAAATGTGATAACAATCCCAAAAACAATAAATATGATTTCTACTAACGCCCCACATATGTAGAGAGCTGAAATTTGGCAAATATTAATTTTAAGTGCTGTATAGTAAAGAAATAATAAAATAAGCAATTTAAATAGTTGCGTCTAATAAGTGAAATGGGGGTGACAATAAAAATAAATTCGTATTCTTCCCACGAAGCTAAAGAGCTGTTTATTGACACATTTGTTTCATAAAGTGGTAAATTGAAAGGTTAATGCACTAGCATTTCGATTACTTCCGTCTAAGGGTGAAAATGTAAAAAGTACCAGTAAAACAATAAATAATAATTTTCAGACTTTTCTTTAACCTAGAGAGCTAAAATTTATTAAACTTATTTCTTAAACGGTACTAAGAAAAAACGAACCAAACTCATTATTGTTACCTATGACTAAGCTACTTGCGGTAAAATTTGGGTAAAATTTTGTGCTACCTAAATATACAAAATAATTTCTATTAATGTCTATAAAGATAGATAGCTGAAATTTATTACATATTACTCCGATATTTATATTATTTATATCTGCGAGCGAAGCCGCTGGTACCTCTGCTACAATATTAGGCCTATTTTGAAACATTATTGTGGAATATATAACCCTCAAAGTCAGTCTTTGAAAGTGACTGGCGTGGATTTAAGGAATGACTGTTTCTCTCATGCTCATGGCCAGTACGTCGCATGTTCTCGAGTAAGCTCTCCTGATAACCTGGCAATTCTGCAACCAGAGCGCGGAGAATGTTGTTTATAAAGAAGTTTTAGCAAAATAAACATATCCCGTAAAAGTGATATAACTAGAGTCCGTATGGAGGTTACCTTCTAAATGTAAAATGTTTAAAGACGTAAGCTGTTCAAAACTATCCCGATCTATGCATTCTCATATTAAGGACGTATCTGGGGGTTCTGAAACATCCATCTAAGACTGTGATTTATCAGTATGTAGATTTCGATGTTGAAAAAGAAGACGCTCTTCACTCTGAATTATTTTTCTTTTAATTGATTGAATTTATTCAGCTCACATACCGTGACTAATAAGATTGACGGACAACCAGTGAGCAATAAATAATAAATATAAAACGAAAATACATGTAATAATTCAATTTCGTGAAATAAAAGATGAATCCAAATGTGAGAAAAATATTACAAGTATGTAACACAGTGATGCAAAAAATAAAAAATCCCTGTAGCGCAGCACTGGAATTCAGCTAGTAAATAGCCTGTATATAGAGGACGGAACACCTGATATAATCTTACATTATACAATAAAACCGGTGTAAGAGGGATTTCGAAACTTTAATTTTAACGTTTTTTGACGCATCCAAAACAGAATGTAAATGTTCCATTTCATAAACTACTGCCATATTACTACTGTAAATTCAGTGTACTGCCATATTATTGTCTAACCCCAGCTTCCACTGCGGTTCATTAAATCATTTTAACTGCAACATTAATGGTTTTTCAGAACCAATTTATTGTATAGCGAAACCTGCATTGTAAATAATGAGAGAATAATTATATGTGTACGGAGCGGAAGAGTTTTAAAATGATGGTTAACTATTGTTGTACTGTAAACTGTAAACATTCCAGCAGAGAAACTACCTTTCTTACAGTTGCTTGAAAGGTATAATAAATATATTCAATGTAATTTGCTGCTGTATTATAAACTATAGTTTGTGCCAATAGGGTTGGCGGTTGGAAACGGGTCCTTACTGCTACTAACCTCGCACACACACGCAAACTCACAGGCTACCGACCCTCATTAGTTGCGGTGCGTCATTTATTGTTAGCTGTTCTCAATACCCTAGTGTTTGTTATATTGCATTAGAAATATAACGTATATTAGTATGATTCTGATTCTGATTTTATTATGATACAGTAGTTATTTCTAAGCAAATAGATACCAAACGCGGCATGTATTCAAGCAACCATTAAAATAATATTAACAAGGGTTGTTTCTCGAGCGGACTTTGGTTGCTATTATATAAATATTTGTTGCAATTTTATTTTTATTCCAGATGCTAATAACAATGGAAAATAAAAGTGCTTTCAATCAATTGTGAAATTCTATTTAATAAAATCTAAAGTAGGCCTCGATAGAATTTTGTACATTGAAACATAAAAATGATTATTATATTTTTTTTTTCTAAACTAACAAAGTAACGCTTTTAAAAATCGGTTATCTATTGTCTAAATATATAACAGTTACTAAGACGCATATCCCAAGTCATCTACATCACTGTCGCTCTCACTTTCACTGGATGAGTCGCTATCTTCGTCCTCAGGTGTTAGGTTTATCAGGAACTGCTGAACACTTCTTTGGTTAAGACCTTCAATTTTCCGGTCGTAGTTGATCATTTTTAAAACATGTTCCACATACTTTTCTCACAAATTTGGCATGAACTTATCGGCTTCCTCAAAGAGTATCTTTACATTTTTTATGAGTGGTGTTGCGTTCCCTTAGATGCCCACACCATCTCAATCGGATTATAGTGACAATGGTATGAAGGTAGGCGGATCACTACAAGGCCCAACTCAGATGCTCTGCAGTCGATTTCACATGTTGGTAAAGGAGTTTTGTAAAGACTAACGAGTTAATACAGATCCGGTTTTAGAAGATCTTCACTGAAAGGGATATTTCTCCTTTTCACGACTTCCTTCAGGGACGATGAAGTTTGTGCTTTGTCCTTCTTTCATGAATGGTAGGACGCATTAGCCACAGCAATTTTATTGTAAAATTAGGTAGAATAACAGAGAGTAATTCGTTGAAAAACCAGCTCTTAAAAACCACACTGTTTATATCTTCTTGGAAGTCTCCGGTTTTCGTAGATTGAAAGCTAATGGTCCAGCCACAACTACTTCCTGCATGACAAACAATCAGTCTTTTCCATTTTCCCTTTTATAGGGAGTACTAAGAGCTGCTTTCAATGAGTTGTCAGTCCATCCTCTCTTCTTGCTGTCATTTTCGTTTATACAAGTTTCATCTAGAAACACAGCCTTTTTTAAATCAATTTTTAAATTAAAAAAAAAAACCTGCATCTAAATAGTGCTACTGACGGCTTTTCAAGAAGATACTTCCTGTTGTTAAATACCTTATATTTAAATCCAATTTCTTATAGCTATTTTTCTGAGCGAAGAGAGAAGCTTATGAAGAGTGTGTACCTCTTTGCATTCGCAGAATGAGAGGACGAATCGCATTCTTGTCGAAGTCGTTTAACCCTGTTACTCTCTGCTTTCTGCCACTCTTCCTCTTGCGAGGTGTGCTGAAAGTGACGGGGTCTTCTGAGTTGTAGGTGTCTGATCGTACCACTGTCATACTTTCTATTGTAACTTCGCTGCTATGTCTGCACTTTTCTCATATTCTCTTATCTCGGAACTTATTCGCTGCACAGTCCTTAAAGATACATAACATGCTCATACGCCTGCGTTAGAACTTTGTCCACACTAATCAAAACTCTTTTATTCCTTTATTACCTTTCTCTTTACGAAATTATTGGATAACTGCCGCTATAAATGTCCTCGCCTGTCCATGTAATACTTCACGCTTCTTTGACGAACTCACAGCACTTATCAAAAAGAGTAGATACTATTGTATAATCAAGTCACAACTGAAACTCAAACACATGTTAACACCATTGAGGTAAAGCATAAACTAATCACTTTTAAAGACTATTGGGACTAGTGGGGAAACAAACTGATCTACTTTTAAGAACAAACATGAAGTCTTCTAAGAAACGGTGTCCCTAGTACCGTTAGGGATGCATTATCCACTGTGTAAATTCACTCATTGAACTATTTTGTTCATTATCTACAACACAAGTGTCAGACCAAGTGTGTTTACCACTTTCAGTACCTTGAATTAGTTTTGCACTATTACACTGGCGCAATGTACAACTGCAATAACATTACACTTAAGGAAAATAAAAGCGCATTGTTAAAAATATAAAACATCCTCCCGAAGAACTCGTTCAACAATATATATAACAAAATATTTCTAGTAACCAAGTCCGCTTAATAAACAGAAAATGTTAAAATTATTGTAATGGATAGCAGTAGCCTATACACGCCGTGTTAGAATTTATTACTGAATCATAATAATTCAGAATCACAATCAAGCTAATATATAAGTTAACTTTAAAGTACATTATAAAAACATTATTATATAGAGGACAATTCCCAATTGGTGACGCACCGCTCCTAATGAGGGTCGGTTATAATACCCTGCGCACGTGTGTGTGTGTGGGATGGTTGAGAACGACCGAAAGTCTTCCCTGTTTGCACAAATTATAGGATTCCATCCCTGCTCGTTTCTAAAAACGGCAAAGTTACTAAAAAAAAAAAACGCTGAACGGATTAGAATGAAATTTGGTATGTAGCTTCTTCTAGGACCTTAGGTGCTCGCTTAGAAAGGTTTAAAAAAAAAATCGAAATTTTAGGGGGGTTTGCGAGGGGGGGTCAAAGTTACTAAAAATTCCCTTAAGAAATGTATAGTATAATATATTTCTTGATATATATTTTTTGTTAATATACATTTAACTTTGATTTATATATTCGTGCAAAGCTGGATAGGGCCAGCTAGTATGTATATATATATTATGAATAGGTAACTAAAATGTCATAAATATCTACAAACACCAATATATAAAATGAAATAGTCATAAAAACTAACATAATTTACTACACAGAAAACCCTGTTTCGTATAACACGATTGGTAGCACAAGGAATTTACACACACTGTCACTTCATCGGGCGAATCTGGAAGCTACCTCCACTCCCGTCAAAAACTCACTCTAATACTGAAATAAAAGGAGAAAGCGGCCAAAATTGGATATGGATCAATTCCTAGAAGAGTCTTGTGAAATGGGGCAGACAATGAGGCAGACGAGTGCACTTTTCCACATTTTATTAGAAAAATGTCACTGATATGGAGGTAACCTCCAGTATGGAAGGTTAAGCAGCTTTGTCCTGACTGAATGAATAACTGACTGACATAGAATAAACTCAAGCACTACTTATACAAATACAAAAATTTAAAGGTACAATGGTACAACCATTTGTGATCATAGACGCACACTGAGAAAGGATTTGGTAAAATGTTGATATTAAATCGTAAAAACAGGGAAAATTCGAGGGTTCACTTGCAGCCCTATTAAAGCAGCTGTTCGGATCATTCATTACGATATCAACCCTCTTAGAAATTTAGAATGTTTACTATTATTAACAACTAACGGTTACTTTTTGATTAACTAAAACCCAACAGAAAAAAAACTCTATAAATAAACGGTACCTGGAACTGGCACATACTTTCTCACAAACATATTTAAATTACTAAACAGATTCATTGTGGCTTCATAATTATTGTAGGTGGGGTAGGAGAGGTGATATTAAAGTAGGAGATTAACTAAATATTATTATTAGCTAGAGAGAAAACTATTCGATCGATTTCGAACAAATTTGCATAAAACACGTCTATTAGGCCTGTAGGCCTATAGATGCACGAAAAAACGTTTTGAAATTTTTTGAAAAACAACCCCCTTTTTGGCCAAAAATCCTCAAAAATCAGTTATTATTATTATTATTATTATTATTAGCTAAACAAGAATTTTCAGAAAGATACGGTTTTCTGCATATGGTAGGGTACATTAAGGGCTACAAATAAGCCAAATTTGATCAAAATCGTTAAAGCCGTTTTTTTTTATAAAAAAATAATAACTGATTTTTTGGGGGTTTTTGGCCAAAAAGGATTTTTTTTTCAAAATTGTTCAAACCCTTTTTTAGACAAACAGACATACATACAGACAGAAATTTTTTAAAAACAACTTTTTGGACTCAGGGGGTCCCAAAACGGATATTTCCACAAAAATCTCAACATCGATTTTTTTTGCGATCACTAATTCTCTACACAGGTATAGTGAGAAAGTAAAAAATAATAACATTATAAATACTGCCAAACGTCATGATACTATAGTATACTATAATATAGTGAGAAAGTAAAAATGTTTAGGGCCTACTGTATTCAATTCAATTCAAATATATGTTGTTACATAATATTATAAATAAAACATCATAATTTTAGGTAAGGCCTACAATGAAAAAAAACACGTTTATTTGCAACCAATTTGGCAAATTTAGAATCAGGACATTATTCTTCACAACTAACAGTTACTTTTTGATTAGGTAAAAGCAAACAAAAGTTTTATTGTATAAGTCAAACATGTGGTGTAGGCTACATATTATATTGTTTCCTTAAGGTCTAATATAAAATTTTAATTGAAATTTTGATTATTGATTATTTAAATATTAACGGTGAAATTACAACGCATTCCGCAATTCAAATTATTGGGGTTGGTCGTGTCTATTTCGATCTCCGTCTTATGTTAGCTATACGTATAGTTCTGTTCACCGTTCAATCGTCATTTCCGTTAAAATATCAGAATATACAACAATGTGATTGCATTGGCTTTACCATGGGTTCGTGAGTGAAGCAAACAGGGGCGGCGCCTCTAGTGGAAAATAAAATCTTTATATTTGGTACACTTTAACACGTTACATTTCTGATCGGAATTCAATATCTTTCCATTTCCGACGTTAAACATGTTTGTATAAATGCAAATTTCCGGGATTGCCTCCAAACAAAACGTTTTAGGATGTAAATTTATGTATACTTTTTTCTTTGTTTCGATATCAGGAATCTGATACAGAAGTGTGGTTGGCGAATTATTTCAGAAATATGCTGTATACGAAAAATGATATAATTTTGGATCAACATTAGGAAGTTAAGCAAGGCATTTTAAAAACTCTACGTTATATATTATACTAGCTGGCCCGATCCGGCTTTGCACGGATAGACAAATCAAAGTTAAATGTATATTAACAAAAAATATATTATATCAATAAATATATTACACTATGTATTTCTTATGGGGATTTTTAGTAACTTTGACCCCCCAAACCTCCCGTAAAATTTCGAATTTTTTAAACCCTTTCTTAGCGACCACCTAGGGCCCTAGAGGAAACTACATACTAAATTTCATTTCAATCCGTTTGGTGGTTTTGGAAAAATCGTTATTTAGTAACTTTGACCCCCCCCCCAAACCCCCTATAAAATTTAGATTTTTTTGAAACCATTTTTTATCAGCACCTACGGCCCTAGAGGAAGGTACGTACCAAATTTCATTCCAATCCGTTCAGTAGTCTTAGAGAAATCGTGATTTAGTAACTTTGACTCCCAAACCCCTCCTAAGATTCGAATTTTTTGAAACCATTTCTTATCAGCACGTATGGCTCTAGAGGAAGCTACATACCAAATTTCATTCCAATCCGTTCAGTTGTTTTAGAGAAATAGTGATTTAGTAACTTTAACCCCCCCCCCCAACCCCCCCCCAACCCCCTAAAATTTCGAATTTTTTGAAAACCTATTTTAATGAGCACGTATGGCCCTAGAGGAAGCTACATACCAAATTCTGTTCCAATCCGTTAAGTAGTTTTAGAGAAATCGTGATCAGTGAGTCAGTGGATTTGGCTTTTATATGTATGGATAATTATATATTACAACGGATGAACCTTATGCAATGTGTGAAAAATTGAGTTTTGTAGTAAGAATGCAAAAATCAAGATTTCATAGCAGAAGTTGAGGTACACCCTATACTTAACTAGATTAGAATACGACAAGTCCCGGCCAACTGTACTGAGTCAACAGAGATGGACTTTTGTCCTGGAACTTGTTTCAAGTTGTTTAAAAGACTTAGAAAAATTAGTTATTTTATACAGGAATAAGGTGTTAAATAAAATTATAAAATTGATGAATTTTATGGGTAAATGTGAAACACGGTAGGTGGAGACATTGGTCATGGAAGTCACAATTTTGTAAATTAATAAATGGTAAAGTTATAAAGAGTTAAAGTTATAGAAAATTCTCAAATTTCATCAAAATTAAATGAAAAAGATATTTTTGAAAAGAGTAAGAAAAGTTGAATAAAAAATGTTAAATAACAAATTAAGAAATTTTTGGTATTTTAAAAGTTAGAGATAATTGTTAAAGTTTGAAGGTGAAAAAGCACCTGAAAAAATGAAAAAGTGAGAATGAAAAAGTAAACAAGTTTTAAAGGAGTAAAAGTTTTATAAGATAAAAATTTTATAAATGGTTAATTAATTAAAATAATAGGTGAAAAGGTCCACACCTATATTTTGCTAAAAATAAAATGAAAAAGGTGGTAAAATTAATAACATAGTGTTAAGAAAGTAATAAGGATATAAAATTGTAAATCTCAATCTAAAGTATCAATTTTAAAGTAGAAATTTCAAATCCAAAAGTAAATGTTAAAATTGGCAATTTTACAAGTCCCAAAAGCAGAAGAAAAATCATCGGAAAGAATTGAAATTTTGGCTAGTATACTATAAAACGATAACCAACAGAGAAGAAAAAAGAAAAAAGATTTTCCTTCAAAACCAGAAAAGTTTTCGCGAGGAAAAACCGCGGAAAACGCGATGTAACGCCATAAGCGAACCAAACGTCGTACGACCATCACTCAAGTTTGAGAAGAAAGAAAAATGTACCAGGAATACGATTACGAAAACCGCAATTTCATAAAAGCAGTTCCAGGAAAACTACAAGGAAAATACGTAAGACAATAGGATAAAATGTCTATAGTGGGAGAGGCTGATAGCTGGAGCAATGTCGAACTAAGAAGTTAGTGGGGGTAATACCAACCCAAAAACTGTAGAAAGAAATACAAGTCACATGGCGAGATGTTGAAAAAGGGATAGAAAAAGCAGGGAGATAGTTGGTACTCGAAAGGCGGCAAAACAGTCGATATAAGCAAAGTACAGCGGGAGACGCGCATTACGATGGATGAGCTCACTACTTGAAGACGTGTAACATTATTAGTATTATTATTCGCCTACTACTGGGAGATGTGAGTCATGATTACGAGTTAGGAGCTCACTACTTGAAGACGCTGGATTGTTAGCTATTCTTGAAGACGCTGGGAGGACTTGTTACTAGTAAGATATGTGTTAGAAGAATCTGCGATGCTAAAGTAACGTACTTGTATGTAGAAGCAGTGTTTTATAAAGACAGCCGTACGATATGTGTAAATCAAACAGTGAACATTTTAATTAATTATAATATTATGCAATATAATATATTTCAATGAACAGTTTTCATAAAAATCTATCAAACGTAAATGCAATTTAAATAAATGAACAGAGACAGTGTTGTATCAGTTATCATTACAGACAGTGAAAAAACAATTGAACAGTTTAAGTGAATTACGCTATAATTAATTATATAGCAGGTGCGTCTAAACCATCGTAAATGACGTTAGTCTACGATAATCACAGGACTGATGTAATGGCGATAACTGGAACACCAAATGGACTTTGAAGGATTACTGGAATAAGAAGCGAAAACCAAATCAGGGAAGGCGCTAGAAGACTTCAGGGAAATTCAAACCAGGCAGAAACTGAGACCACGGGAGACGTCCAACCGCACCAACGATAGCCGGACTTCAGGGAAGCTGTATTACCATCAACGTTCCTGGGAAAGGTGTTCAGAGTCCAGGGTCGCAGTAATAAAATGTCTGTCAAAAAAGTTACGATATCCCCTATTAAAATATTGCCTGAGTTAAAAATAAATAATTGATACTGGGTTGAGATAGTAAAATTAGGTTTTTCAAAATATAAAATTATAAGGCTTGTAAATTAAATATTTAAAATCATTTTCATAATTAAATAATAAATATTAAAAGAAGGAATAATTAAGTATAAATAAATAATAAATGGTTCTACCTAAAAGAGGTAAAATTGATGTAAATAGTAAATTTAGTTTAAAATTTATGTTTTAGTAGTGGAAAGAACCACAGAGAATTTTGAGTTTTTTATTGAATAAATTTTCTTTTGATTTAAATTAATATAAATAATGTACCTTGTTCAAGAAATTCCTATTATCTAAGTATCCTATATGATAAGTTGTTTTCAGTGAATGATCAATATCGAAGGGCTAAACCGCAAAGTTGGCATTCCCAACGAAATTTCACAAAGCACAAATAATTTAATTATTCTAAGTAAAGTTCTACTGTTCTCACTCCTCAGAGATTGTCGAATAAATTTAAAATTAATTACTGAGCTGAGCATATTTAAAGTTAATAGTAACTTCAATAACTGGAAGGAATTTAATAAAATATTTTTTATTAAGGTGACTATAGGCATAGTTGTCTTAACCAGAGTTATATCACCTAGGCTATTAAAATTAATTTGCCTTATACTTCCAGTAGGTGATATAATCTCTTTATTCTGTGACAAAGTAGGGAAATCCTACAGATAGACAAAACGCTAGCACACGTCTGCCGTTGCAGAGTTGGCTCCCGAACGCGGGGCAAACTCGACGTTGCAGAGTTAGCGTCGCTAAAGGTCTCGTCGTCGCAATATATATATATATATATTTAATGGGATAGTGGAGTCCAAGGCCTCTGAGCCACTGCGAACACTAGGATCTATTGTGGATTTAAGGGGATTTTCCCTTTAATGATCATCCCAGATACCTCCCAGGTCTCTTATGAAACCAAGGAGGGTCTTGGGATCAACACCACGAACCTATTACAGACTAACAAAAGCACTTCCGAGTGCAATGAATCTCACGCACTCGCACAGCAGGTGTTGATCCGATTCAATCACAAGGGAACAGAACCAGCAGTCTTCCGAGACCATCCCCATTTTTTTAAGTTGTTACTTGGCCGGGCAGTGACCAGAAAGATTCCAACAATCCGTCTGAGATTGTTTCTGCCCAACAATAGAAGCTTTTGAACTTTCGACTTAGAGAGGCAGGTGAACATTTTAGCCTGCCTAACCCCACGAGCATCGTTCCAATGTGAGGAAAAACTTTTCTGCGTCCAGATTTCAACAACATTTCTTAGGTGGCTCGTGAGCCTCCCACAGAAACAATCTTTGACAATGAAGGTCTTTTTGGCCCCAATTCTAGCAAGGAAATCCTCTGCATCAAAACCCTTTATGCCTACATGGTCCATAGGCGTAACCAGAGGGGGGGGGGTAATATTTCGCACTTTGTTTACATGTTTATATGTATGTGCTCTTAAGAATAAGTTGTTTTCAACACCTGTGCAAATGTCAAGCTACCATACATTATCAATATATTGCTGACATTATCTTTTGTGGAATTTATTAGAGCATACACATTTGTCGGAAAAATAAACTATCGGTATATTTACCGCTGGCGGTAGCTGTGCAGCCGCTCGCTGCCACTACAATTGACGGATTTTCCACCGTCTCCGCCGAAACAGTGGCGAACGTGGCCAAATTCACTCCAAATATCATCATTTTAGTATTTTTTTTCGTAGAACACTATCCTTCAGCTGCGTGTGTAGTTCGTCAAATGACGAAATCGACATTCTTAAAAAATTTAAAAATGTTTCTTCTAGTTCCTCAAATCAGGAAAAACAGTGTAGAATGCTCCAAAACTTCTCTTGTTTTATTTATTTATTGGATGAACCCAAATAAGTAGGGTATATTTTTTTGCTTCCTTTTCAATCGGCGACGGAATAACAATAAAGCGAGAGTTACTCTCTGTTTATATCAATAAAATATTTAAAAGAAATAATATATTACATAACACACTTCGTGATTGATGCTCTACACACTTCAGTTTACTGAATCTAGATGAGCTTTTAGGAACTTTTACCGTCCTGTGTGAACACTTTAAATTTTATGAACGGTGACGGTAACTAATCTCCGCAGCCGACAAAAAATGCCGTGTGTGTTAGAGGTAGCGCAGGGAAAGATTTGGCGGGGGATGAGTTATGGTTGCTATTCTAAATTATTCTAAAATAGGCCTGAATCACAATAGAAGTGGAAAATTATACATACCTATATCATTTTAAAGTACTTTTGGGAAGCCTAAAACGTGTTATTTTGCATCTTAGACTGATTAAAAATTTGTTCCACAACCCCCTCCCCCCGGTTGTTTTAAACCCCCCTCCAAACGGGCATCCTGGTTACGCCTTTGAATAGCCTAGCACTCATTTAAGAGTTACTTCATTGAGTCTAACTTCAACAGTCCCAAACTAGTTTTGATTTAGTTACATTTTAGTTATCATACAACTAATGAAGCTGTTAGAGTTTCTCTTTTAAAGTGCTAAGTCTTATTCTTCTGACATATATTTCGTCATAATATTTATATTCAATCGATAAATTCACTCTCCATAATAGTGCACAAGCATGCTATTTCATTAAAACTTTTACTCTGTGACTTTTCGTAAATCCTAGTTGTTTACAGAAAACAAAGGATGTAATTATGTTGATAAATCAATACAAAAGTCGTAACATATTGCAAAAGTTTATTAATTTCGAGTTTTGTTCTCGATGTCTCTCAACAATGCATTGCTTTACTGGGACATTATTTTACATTCACCTTTATCAAGCAGTGTATTTTTATTACAAGTTATTGCATTTGTTGTTTAACCCTCCGTTTCAGTGCTGTGAACTGACAGTCCGCACTTCGTAATTTTTTTTGTGTCGGTCATGAACATAGCATAACAAAAAGCTCAGAAGCCTGATATCATTCCTTACTACCACAGTGGATAATTTGGCAGGGTTACCTTGTTGTTAGCAGCAGTCTTTCTTTGACCTTGAACACTTTAGGCATTTGCGGATTCACATTCCGCGCCGTGGACAATGTTGCCCAGATGAAATGTATCTATAATGTTGCTAGAAAACTCCGAAGATTGACTCTAGTTGTATTTTTCTCTTTTCTA
Source organism: Philaenus spumarius (assembly GCA_018207615.1). Lineage (NCBI taxonomy): Eukaryota > Metazoa > Arthropoda > Insecta > Hemiptera > Aphrophoridae > Philaenus > Philaenus spumarius. Next base: position 129,654 of record JAGFPH010002217.1, read on the forward strand.
AACACAGCTGGAATCAATGCATACGTTATATACAAACACTGCTATCACAATCAGGGCGACCAGACGAACACTTTTACAAGGAGGACACTTGGGCTAAAAAAGGAGTACATTTATACAAAAAAGAGGATAACGTTAAATACATTTTAAAGAAACATTTATTCATAGTATATAAAATTAGTAGTACAAAACACACTAGAAATACTGTCTATTATGTAGAAATACATACTTATTATTTTGTACATATATTTATACAGATAGTGCTAAGTAGCGTGAAGCGTCACTTGAGCATACGCTGTAACGTCTTACCCTCTCCTATTCGACTGTGAGTCTTCAGTACAGTTACTACTAAAAAATGTTGATACAATCAACACGACTACATAGCAGACGTAGGGCAGGCGGCTCTGACTGTACTCCGCCGCGAGAGGGGAAATGTAGTAGGAGCCGGCGCGGCGTAGGAGACTTGCACACCCCCTCTTCGCGCTCCATCCTAATTGGCGCTATCTGTAACACAGTACAGTATTCTTATAACGAATGAAAAGAAAATTTAACTCTAGTCAACTCCAGGTTTCTCAATTAGTTACAATGACACCTTGGTTCATGTGGATGTCGGAAAGCAAGATTGAAATGTTCATACAGGAAACATTAGAGCTAATTTTTACCACTTTGGTCACATAAAGTTACATTTCTCTACTTATAGTTAGTCCTTATACAATTTGCTAAAACATAATTGTTTCACAGTAAAAAAGCGCAAATAATGCTCTCTGAAAACTAAAATTTTTTAAAAATTTTGAATATTTCGCTCGAAATCATAATGGCTGTAACTCAAAAAGTATTTGTGTAACATTTTTTATTTTCCTAAATATAAACTCTTTCATGTAAAATAAATGTAGGCCTAATTTTATGTGATTGAAAGTAATTGTAGGCTACAATTGTACCAACAACTTAAATTTTTCAATTACTATACGTTTTTTTACATTTTATATTATTTATTTCTTGGAAGTATCAGCTGTATCTCAAAAGCTATTCAAGGTAAAACCCCCATTTTGGTCACATATTAAAGTTACATTTCTCTACTTTAAAGTTAGTCCTAACCAGTTTTGCTGAAAAAGCCTTGTTTCACTGTGAAAAAACGCAAATACTATCTAAAAATTTACAATTTTTAAAAATTTGCTTGAAATTTGAATGGCTGTAACTAAAAACGTATTATCCTCAGGAAGATGATTTTAGTTTTTACTGTGGCAAATTTACTGTTCTTTAAAAAAAGACTGAATGATTTTTTTGTGAAATCAGTTCTTCATGCAGAAAATTTGAAAAACTAGAACAAGGTCAACAAATTTGGGGGTTTTCGTCGCTGGTGGCGCTATTTATGTTGAATTTTAAATAGTGTACCTATACATACAACATACCAACAAATCAGAACTACCCAACCTTTTGCATCTATGCCCCTCTTTTGGGTTACGGATTGACTAACTAAGGCTACGGCCTAGAATTTTTATTATTTATACTGCTGGTTTTCACAAAAAGCCGGATATTTGAAATAATGTTCAAAAGCCGGGAGGTCGGGAGGACAAACGTTAAAAAGGTTTACACGATTATGTCCTCCTAAAATCGTGATCACCTGATCGTGGTCATCCTGATCGTGTTCACCCTGCTCACAATCAAGAGGAAATCGTTCGGTAGTAGTACATTATCTGTTATAAAATGTTTTAGAGCTAATAAGTTAATATAATAACAATTTACCATCGTCAATATAGTCAATTGTCGTGTTGTTTCAAACGGCGGAGGTTTCGGCTAATCAGCCATTATTAGTACGAGACAGTGTGCCCACCGGACATAATCTTTGGTGTATGTGAGTTTTGTTCTTTATGTTTGTGAAACAATGTGTCTATTGTTCTGTGACAACGGAGTTATTAAAAAATGGTTTATTGTTGCTGGCTTTGCAAGAAAGCAATTTATTAAGTAAGAACTCCATGGATTTAAGTATGAAATAGTAAGCTCTCGAGAAACAAAACAGTCATGTTTAACGAGTGTGTTGGCTAATTACAATCTATACATAAAAAAAAAAAATTAACTTTCTGTCTGTAATTTAAGAATATACACTTTTTTCTAATTTCATATGGTAATTCACACTTTTACCAAAACCTAAACATAAATTTTGAATTTTTTTGTCTGTCTGTTTGTCCGAGCTAATCTCCGGAATGGGTGAACCAATTTTGACGAGACTTTCATTTGCCTTTAGAAGGCTACACTGAGATTAATCTAGACTACTTTTATCCCGGAAATATTTAGGGTTCCTATTTAAAAATAAAAAATAAAATCAAGTCATGGACAAAATTAGTTGCTTTGAGAATGGACTTAACACGAGAAGAAACATTTTTTTATCGTTTTAGGTTAGGTTTATATCACTCTATTATATACAAAAATCCTGTTATTTACACAAAAAAAACCTAACCGAACCCTCACCCCCTACCCCAATCCAAGTGCTTCTGTCTTAATCAATCAAAAATACAGAGAAAATATCAGATTATACAGTACTGTAGTCTGTTTGCCTTTGCTTCTCAGCTAGTCACCGTGAGGGTTGGTGAGAGAAGCGAGCAGGGATGGAGCTCCCAGTTATTCAATAAAATTGTATAGCAATTTTCAAGGTAAAAATTGAAAACCCCGAAGAACTTCTTATTTTTTTGGTCAAATTCTTACTTCTAAATTACAATTTACAAACGATATTGACCAATGTAATTAATTATAAATACCAAATTATTTTAAAGGTACTCTTTCTATAATAAATATACATTGGAATTTGGAGCAAATGCAATAAGAGTTTGTAATTGGTGCTAAACTTTCAGCTAAAACCTTTTAGTCCAACTAACTCAAATTAGTTTTTCCTTACAGCTGCAATGAAAGTGTTAATTGCATTCTAGTGCAAACTTGGAGTATCAACTTCTCACTTAAATCGAACGCCCAGAAGCTAACCCAACTTGAGGAAAAGTAGTTAACCTTACTTAACACAAAGTGGTCGACTTTATTTTACACTCAATACTTTACCTTAGTTAAGGTTCGGTAGACCCCGCCACCATCTTGAATTTCAATTCCCATAAGAGCTTGAAACGCGTAGCAAGATTACTGGGGTAATAATGATAGGACAATTATTCCGAATAAGCTATTTTAAATGTTATTTTAGTCCGAACGTAGATATCATTTAGATTTTTTAAAATTTGTATTTAACTAAATTTGTATTTAAGTAAATTTGTTTTTTAATTTAACTCAAACTCAAAGTTGGCGACTTTGATTCTTATTCAATAATGCAAATATCAAAAACGTAAAAAGCTCACCAGCGAAGTTTAATTATTTTTCAAATAATATTATTTAAATAAATTTTGATAATTTATGACGAAAATGTGCTTTATACGCGTCAAATTTGTATTCCGCCTGCACTGCACTCTGGTGATGATCACATCAACTTATTGCTCTCAGAATATACTAGACACATTAAATATCTCGGATATGTAATTTTTCTAGAGAGCAACAAGTTGATTTTGAATGTGTGAGCGAAAGCTGTGTTTAATAACACATACTCACATACATTGTCATACATGCGCATTTCAGTACGTTGACAATCAGGATTAAATTGATAACCCTTTAGTTTCCGCCTTTATGAAGTTGCCCTAAATTTGCTAGCGGAAGAATGAAACGCACACAAACTCAATGCTTGTAGTGTACAGCTTTGCCACTTGGAGAGCTGCGGTCAACTAAGAAATATTTGTTCACTCCTCCTAAGCCTTAATAATCAACAGATCCCTCATTCTGGGGAGGTGTATGAGAGGAGAAGTAAAGAGGGCTCTCACGCTTTGTTTGTTGCGCCTAACTTCATCAATAAAACTGAAATACAAAAATATATTCACTGTACGCCCTACGTTTGTCACTGTGAAGATAGGGTCGCATAGAAGAGATAAACAGAACATGTAAAAATTAGTTTATCTATATATATATATATATATATAAGCCAAACACCACTCACTCACTGACTAATCACGATTTCTCTAAAACTACTGGATGGATTCGAATGAAATTTGGTATGTAGCTTCCTCTAGGACCGTAGGTG
>JAGFPH010002217.1:141698-165677 GCA_018207615.1 Philaenus spumarius
GTTTTGAAGAAATCGTTTTTTAATAACTTTGATCCCCCCAAACCCCCCTAAAATTTCGAAATTTTTCAAACCCTTTCGTAGTGAGCACCTATAGCCCTAGAGGAAGCTACATACCAAATTTCATTCAAATCCGTTAGGTAGTTTTGAAAAAGTCATTTTTTTAATAACTTTGATCCCCCCCAAACCCCCCTAAAATTTCGAATTTTTTCAAACCCTTTCTTAGTGAGCACCTATGGCCCTAGAGGAAGCTATATACCAAATTTCATTCCAATCCGTTCGGTAGTTTTGAAGAAGTAAATTTTTAAAAACTTTGAACCTCCCAAATCAGCCCTAAAATTTCGAATTTTTTAAAACCCTTTCTTAGCGAGCACCTAAGGCCCTAGAAGAAGCTACATACCAAATTTCATTACAATCCGTTCGGTAGTTTTTGAGAAATCGTGATGAGTGAGTCAGTCAGTGAGTGAGTGAGTGGTATTTGGTTTTTATATATACAGTATATAGATTTACTTTATGTTGTAAATTAAACGTAGCCTATTTTTGTGAGAATTGTGTTGTGCTTTTATTTTTATTAATAATATAAATGATGTAAAAATGAAGCATGTAAAAACGTATTTTTAAAAGACTTCATAAAAAATATTTTAATAACACTTTTTCCTTCAGTTGGCAAATTCTTTTTTTAAATCACTATATCAACCCAAATACTGTTAAATAGTATTAGGTTTTTGAAATATCGTTAATGAAGTTTACACTTCTACCGTGTGGTCTTAAGCCCACCGTTTAAAACAATTAAAAACATTGAGGTTAAAAACAATAAAATCAATTCTCGGGCAATTATAAAGAAAAGGTTACTTCCTCATTTTGACTGTGGTATGAGGACAATTTATTTTTGTAAAAGTAAAATAAAGAGTATATTGTAATTTTAATGCTGGCCACTAATGATTGTTTTCTTAATGCCAAATAGTGACAGTAAATGTGAAATGTCAAATGGACTTGATGGAGTGTCGAGGAGGTGAGGAATTCTTGTTGTAAAGCACATTGCAATATTCCATCATTCCAACTGACCATCAATATAAAAAGATGGTGTAAAGCGACGACGCGACGCGAGGAAGAAACAGCCGGAAGGAATGTACTGTCCAGTAATTCGATAGTTAGTTATAATAATTTGATCAATCTCACTCAGCTGACGTGAGTTGAGCGAATTCAAAAAAATAAGTTTCTATATTTTATTGTTTCAACCAACTTTTTGGGAAATTGCTCTTCTGATTAGCTGCCTCCGTGTACGTAATATATTTGTAGAACTTGTTTGCACCTCAGCCTCCAGCCTCACGAGCTGCTTTGTTACGCTCTCACAGAGAAAAACTTGCTTTGCGGTTTTGCACCTCGACCTTGTAGCCATGGATTGTGGACTGCGCTTTTGCCACTCGACTTTGCGGCCTCAGTTCATGGACTGCATCGTTTTGTTAGCAGAGGACAAACTCGCGGAACCAACCTTTGGCCTTAAATCACAACTGCAACCACGGTAAAGTCCCTCTTGTAGATTTGAACCGGGTTCATTTATGATATTTTACGTTTTGTTCGATTTTGGGGAAACCGGACGTTCACAAAACTTTTCATCCTAGTGCAAAAAATCTCAAACATTTTTATTTCCAGTCAAAAACCCTGCTTCCAGTTGTGGGATTTTTTTTGGCTAACAAACTCGTCTGACAGACTTATAAAACCAACGTGTTGCAACGACCTACACAACCCAAGTTCCCGTAGGTCTTGCAACTACCTTCTTGCCCCACGTTCGGGAACCACTTGCAATGGCCTACCCAACCATTCTTCCCAAACTTACTTGAATTTACTTTTTTATCACCAGCCTAGCTCAATCTGATGGAAGCTGAGTTGAATATGCCTTTACAAGGATAATTACTGTGCCTATTGTTCGGCCTACAGTAATAACCCTTAAGACCTGTGCTAAGGAATTTAAATTAATTTTTGTTGTGATGTAGAGACTACCCTCTTCTCGGAAGTCGTGCCTTTCAGAGAACGGTTACCTTTCCTATATTGAGTATTCACTTTTTCTTAAAGTTAACATATATGAAATCACTTTGGGACAGTTAAGGAATATTCGACAAATAAAAGATGTTTTAGTTAAAATAAATTTAAAATTTACTATTCTTTTTAGTATTAAAATCTAAACATATACATATATCCTGAACATAAATATTTCCTGTGAATTTATTATCAATAAGTAGTCTATTCCTTAGCTTAATAGAATTTATTATTTTTATATTTGAATTCAATTTGATTTATGTGATAAATGTTGTAAGAGATAGATTGGTCTGAAGTTTTAAAATATTTAAAGGTTTCAATTTCCCCCAAGTTTAATTATAATTTTATCTGTCAATGCTGAAATTTGTGTTACTCCATATAAGTGACAGCGACACTACATTGCGTATGCTTCGTTTGGCGTTCCTCTAGGATTTCTGGAAGCGAAGACGTCCTGGTCCTGGATATCGTCTGGATTCCTCCTATGGATGGTCCTTGTTGATGACACCGTCCTAGCCACGGATATCACAGTATGTGGCGAAGTATAACAACCATTAACCGCTACAGTGAAAACTTTAAAAAATTTCTAAGATTTAAAAAAAAAATTTTTTATTTGATATAACGAGAAGCGTGGTTACTTTCCTGGAGTTTCTAAGACTAACGAAGTGAAGCTAGACTTTCAACCCTTTCTCTTCTCGGAGTATCAAAAGCTAGCCAATTCGTCAAATTAATTTACCCTACTTTCCCTTTTGTTTTAGCCCTATGGCTTGGGCTATAGTAGGCGTAGAATTTTTATATTTTTTTATGGTGTTCCTGTTTATTTTTTACATCGATTTATTATTTTATATCTTAAAATTGATTAATTTTTTCTGTTTTTAATTATTAAATTTTTATTTTTAGTTGTCTCAATTGCATAGCCGACGCTGATTGGTTCTTGGTTCTACCTTAAATTTCTAACAAGACAACTTTCTCCCTTTTCTGCCTGTTTTCTTTGGTCTGTGACTTTGTGACCTATTTTTCCCAAAATCCTGTATCTCTGGATCTGGTGTTCGGATCTTCTTCTGGATGGCAGTATTGGGTTCTGTTTGTCTCTCTGACTTCGTACAAACTTGATTTGTAATTGTGCTCGCTCGCGTTCGTTTTTTACGACGTTTCGCGTTTTTAGCGTTCACACTCGGCCGATTTTCTGATTACCAAGTATTTTAGTATTGTTCACTATTGATGTTTGTTCATTAAGCCTTTAGGCGCACTTTGCCGTTTTCTGCTTTTAAATCCGTTCGTTTTTATAGAAGTTATGACCCTTTTGGTTTTCTCATTTTTTATAAAATTGTTTATCTTCCTTTTTTATCATTATTATTAGCCCTATCTATCTCTTATCGGTTTTCACATAACAAGGAAGAATTTTACTTCATTTATTAAACTTCGATTTTTTAATTTCTTTAAAAATTACAACATTAACTTTTTATTAATTTTTTAATCAACGAATAACTTTTTATTTATAACTTAAAAAAAAAAACTTTATTAAACTTTTTTATTAAGTGCTTATTTCTTTACAATACAGTGTTTTGTAAACCACTTTTTTAATAATTTTAATTTCCCATTGTTCTTTGGGTTGCGTGTTCATTTTGACTCGCTGTAGCCTACTTTCTCTTTTGAAGTTAACGGTACTTGCTTGGTACTAAAATATTTTTTGTGTAAAATTAAAAAAAAATTGATTTTGAGCGGTGAAGCCCCCTTTAATCCGTCTCAGTGTGTACCAAATTTGGAAAAAATCAGACAGAAAATGCGGCCGTTATAGAGCAAAAAAAATATTCATGTGTATATATATATATATATAATTTTTAAAGAGATTACAAAATGTATTCTGAGGATAATGATATGTGCTCATTAACCACTCCCGTCCACCATAAGAATCATAGCTCATCTCCTCTATGTAAATTTGCTAATGAGTGCTGGCGAGTTGACTCAAGTTATTGAACTTTATAAAGAGCTTTCCCGTTTGTAAAAACTAGCTGATTACGAAAAACCAACGGAAGTTCTTTCGTCCATCCTCAAATACGGATAGCTTAGTGGTTAAGTTATTCATAAGAGTAACGTGTTAGAAAGACTCGAATAAAGTCCAAAAATTATTATAAAAAAAACCTTGTTAACCGAGAGTTTAAAGTGAATAAAGTGAAGCACCTCCCCCTACAATATTTATGGGTCGGGCAGACTGTGTCACACGCAGACCTACCTCAGGGACGAACGTGAAAGTTAGGGAGGGTTAGAGAAGACAAAGTTTGTGTACTAAGAACTACTGTGAATCATACCACAGACTATAGAATTACTCTGTGGTAATTAGTAATTTTATAGTATGTGATCATACGCAGAGTCGCCCGTCCCACACGTGATGTTCGTTTTCCTCATTGACCCAAATCCCTAACGTCAGCCATTGTAAGGTGGTGCTTCACTTTAAACTCTCGGTGAACAAGGTAAGTAATAAGTATTTATAAAAATGTAAATATTATTAGCTAATTTTCATAAGAAAAATAAGCTATTACATTGACTCTTATGGTGAGACCTAAGGTACGGGAGTAGTCAATGAGCACCGATCATGGACCCCAGAACACGTTATGAGGTTTCATTAAAACTTTATATATACAGTATATATACGTGTTTGCACTATAACGTCCGCATTTTACGTCCGATTTTTTACCAAATTTGGTACACAAGTTTGTTTTCTAAGACGCTGGGACGAATTCGTTAACAAAAATCCAACAACTGTAAGCTCGTTTTTGACAGAAACAACTTTTTGAGATTTTACGTACTAAAATGAAACGTTTTGGTGTTTATTTCTGAAAAAAATGAAGGAGATTTTTTGCACTTTTTTGTTTTATTATTCACAACCTTAAGCCCGTCTGGTTCCCTTTAAATCGATCAAAACGTAAAATACCATACAAGTACCATACAAAATGAGTTTGTCCACTGCGAGCGAAGCGAAGCAGTCCATAATCCGATGGCCCAAGGTGCAAACTCGCAAAGAGATTGGCAACTAAAAAGTTGTGTTGGCAAATTTCATGTAACAGCTACACTACCGTATCTGCTTTGAAGGGCTTTGATTGTAGACATTAATTAATCTTAGGATAATAGCTAAGTTAAAGATAACGACAGCAAATCTACATACACTATTGTAGTATTTACTGTGTTGGTATAAGATGCCAAGTTGAACAAACCAATTATTACACATAACTTAACTATTATCCTTCATCCGATTGTTTTGACAGTTACACCATTCGATAGGGAATCAAAATGGCTACAGAAAAAGTGTTTTGTAATTTTTTTGATAAAATGTACGGTTTTTGAGTAATTTAGATTTGAAATGTTCAAACAGCCTCCATTTTGAAATGAACGATTGGATTAAATCGTTTATTTTTCTCGAGATAGATGATTGTTAGGTTAAATACCATGCCAAGTTTGAACTCAATTAGTCAAACCGTTCTATAGATATGATTTATTTTGTACAATAATCAAAATGGCGGATATCTGGAAAATGAAGCGTTTTTGGGCCTATGTTTATATGAATTTCTTTTCTTATTTTGACCCATAGAACCATTTCCCGAAGTTTGATCCCGTAATTACATATAGAGGCTTTGTCCTGACTGATTGACATAGCATCAACGAGAGCAAAAACTACTTAAGATACAAATACAAAAACTTGATACTTTATTCTTATGGGGTCATAAATGCACACTAAGCACTTAAATTTACAAAAATTTTAATTTTGGAGTAGAAATGGTGAAAATACGGGATTTACTCCCAGCTCTGTAACAACACATGTTTGCTTACATAGAAAAATATGTTTAAGAAACAAATGCATACAAATTTAATTTTAATTTTAGCGTAGAAATGTTGAAAATGCGGGATTTACTCCAATCTCTGTAACATATAAAACAGTCGATAGGATCAAAAGCTGAACAACACATGTTTTTTTACATAGAAAAATATGTGTTCGCAATCTAACGGTTATTTTACGTCCGATTCGGTCCAAATTTGGTACCTGGTTGTCCAAGTGGCTCGGAAGATCCAAAAATCTAACAATCGGAAAGACGTTTTTACACAGGAAGTTACACATTTTTGAGATATTTCGTACTAGAATGAATCCTTTTTGTGATTGTATCTAAAAAATAAATGTAGGGAATTACATTTACATTTCTGCCCATTTTGTTTTTTTTACACGACATTATAGCCCGGCTTGTTCCTCGAAAATCGATCAAAACGTAAATACCATAAAAGTACCCGGTTTAAATACACGAGCAAAGCGAAACAGTCATTAATCCGAGGTAGCAAACTCGCAAAGCGCATTCCAAAATATGAGGCAGCAAGGTCGTGGTGCAAACTCGCAAAGCGCATTCCAAAATATGAGGCAGCAAGGTCGTGGTGCAAACTCGCAAAGAGATTTTACAGCTACGGAACGAAGCAGCGTGTCAGCCGGGGCTGGAGGCTGAGGTGAAAACAAATTCTACTAATATATTTCGTACACGCAGGCAGCTATTCAGCAGAGCCTTCGTGAGTAGACCAATTTCCCAAAAAGTTTGTTGAAACCCTAAAACATATAAACTTAATTTTGGAAATTCCCTCAACTCACGTCAGCGGTTCAACTGCGTGATTGAATTATTTTACGTTTAATTCATTCTAACAGCTCAACAATACCAAGGTATCACCTGCAAGACAATTTATTTACTTCTCGTATAATTACAATGACAGTTAAATTTGATTAATAGTTTCAAATAGGAATGCAGTATAATTAAGTAAATTGCTATAAACAATGTTACCGTGGCCTAATTGGAAACGGACACTTTAATGACAGTACAATTTTAAATGTTTCTAATATTTCCAACGTTGATTTCTTAAGTTGAATGTAGGTTGCTAGTACTTTCACCGATTTCTAAGAAAAGCAATATACTCCCTACTTTCGTCTTGATTGTGACGCATGAATACAACGTTACAGAAAACCGAGGGAAATGATGGGGAAAACACCCAATCATATTGAACAGCGGTGATGTTAAGTTGTATTTTAAAATGTGTTAATCACTTTTGGAACATTCTGTGAATAATAGTAAATATTTAGGTCTTGTATAAAATTTCTCTCCCGAACTTTAAGCAGAAGTGATGTTTAGGCGTTGCAGAATGTTTGTTTCACTCTGTACTATATTTTTTATGATGGATTTGGGTTTTACATTCAATTTTAAGACTTTTTTATTCTTGGTGTTTTTTTTTTTATAAACTTAACCGTTTAGCCGCTAGGAGCGCTGTAAGTTTCAGAAACTCTTATTTCAACAATTTATTAAAGATTCTTATTTTCCATTTGCAAAAACAATAAAATTTAACTCAAAGTGCAATATTTTCTACAATGGAATGTTAAAAAGCTGTAGAAATTTCACAAATACTTTATTTTAAACAAAACACGTACTTAAATTACTGCTAAAAAATCGCTAATGCAACCACTGTGTATTGTGTAAGAAGATGTATTTATGTGAGCACGCATGTATTTATGAAGATGGAGGACACTTTGAAAACCTGCTTTAATTCATAATTAATTAAGTCATCTTGACTGCCTTTTTGTGTCCCAAAACATTTTGTTGCTATGATACAAAGAAGTTTCTTACAATACTATGGACGCTTTACGTTGTATAGGAGAAGAAATCTGTACAAATAACACAGTTATGCAAGTTATTTAGCAACTTTTAAAAGAATTTAAGTAGGCCTACTTTTTTTGTTTGAAATAAAGTATTTGTGAAACTGCAAATACATTCCATTATAAAAAAATATTGCGCTTCGAGTTAAATTTTATTGTTTGCAATTGGACAATAAGAATCTTTAATAAATTGTTGAAATAAGAGTTTCTGAAAGTTTCAGCGCTCCTAGTGGCTAAAAGGTTAAGTTTATAAAAAAAACACCAAGAATAAAAACGTCTTTGTAAAACCCAAATCCGTCATACAAAATAGGGGTTCCTTAACAAATTCGAATGTTGGCCGCCATATTGGAAAATGGCGGAATATTTTCGAAATTTAAAATTCATATTTTTAATGGCTAAAAAGTAGGTGAAGTCCCATATTTAAAGTTTCCTGTAAATCTTGTCGCTTCTGATATACCAATGGTGGCACACATAAAATAGTCTCCCTGTTTATAAGAGGCTTTGTCCAGACTGACTGACGTAGAACCAACGTGAAGCAAACAAATATGAATATAGGTTCAAATATGAATATTTAAAGGTGTATTGTAATCTACATGCAATTAAAAGCTTTAACTTTTAAAATGCAAAATAAACATTTTAAAAATTAAATTTTTTGAGTTAAAAAAAATTCTCATTAAAAATGCATCAATCAAGATTTACAAAATCTCATTTTAACGGTTTTAAATTTACTACAACTTGTCCAATAAAAGTATTGCATTTCATCCAATGATTTACAAAATATTAACGAAAAACCAAAAGAAGTCAAATTGGTCACGGTTTTTGTTGTTTCAATGATTCCACAATAAAAATCATTGTTTTGAAGGTGTTATTGTCATCTACAAACTATAACTCAAGACAAAGCGCAATCGGTTTGATGTTAAATATTTTACCAAAAACTGACAGGTCTACTGAGCGCTCATCATCGTCTGCCATACTCGTTGTTAATTACATTGTTTGTTGTTTAATGAAAATCTTATCTCATATATTTTTAACTTCCCGCTACCAATAAAGGGAAGTTATTGATTTTGGTCCGATTTTCGAAAGTCGAGTTTTCATTAAATCTCCACGTTTTGAGGTCCCAGGAAGCCATTCTGACTATTCCCGCCGAGGTGTCCGACCGTGTGTGTGTGTGTGTGTGTGTGGATGTATGTGTGTAAATAAATTTTTGTCGTACAGTTTCTCAAAAACGAATCAACCGATTGAATTCTACGACATGTCATTCGAAAGGGTGTATCAAAACTTAGATCTGATTAGATTTGAGAGTTAATCCATCGAGCCAATCCGAAGAAATTTAAAAAAATAACCTAAATTTTTTTTGGAATTTTTATGTTTTTTAAAAATAACTTTAAAGCGTGCGAAAAAATCATAATAAAACCATGTATACATTTTTTGTGCTTAAAAAACTGCGTCGACTTCTTTTTTGAAAATGAAAATCGGACGACGCATTCAAAAGTTATCGTTGTTTAAAAATTCACAAATGTTTGTTTTTTGGTATTTTTTGGTATTTTTTTAACATATCTTCCAGATTTCTCAACCAATCAATATAAACCTGTACATTTTCTTTTTGTGCTTTAAAAACTGCGTAGAATGCTTTTTTTAAAATGAAAATCGAATGACGCATTCAAAAGTTATCGTTGTTTAAAAATTCACAAATTTTCGTTTTTTGGTATTTTAACAAATAAACTCATTTTTAAGCGTTTAAAATTCAAACTAAGCGGGAAGTTCTATGGTTGGCCTGCACGGTCAACCAATTACCAGATTTTTTTTTCAGAAATTAATTTCTAACAATGATTAATAAGTTCATAACAAATAATTGCCGGTAGAATAAACTAACGCGTAACCATGTATAGACAAGATGGCCTCACATCGTGATTGGTAAGTGGAATTTTATGTTAAGGATTTTTAGTTGAGTAAAATTATGTAAACCGCAATTTTGTATACGCTTTGCCGGTACTGAAATATAATACAAATATGGTGATACTGCTAACAAGAATTTTATAAAATATCTTATACTTTTTGCCAATAATAAAATACAATAAAAATATGTAGATACTGCGTACACAATAGCAGAAAATATTACGAATGAAGCAAAATAAACCTTAGAAAAAAAAGAAGATTTTCACAGAACTTAAACAAGAAGGAAAACTTTAGAGTATGAAATGAAATTGAACAAAATCCTTTCAAGACTTTTTAATTAGTGCTGAATTGTAAAGATATTTCTCCCCTTATTAGTACTTTGTGTGAATTATAATGATCTGTAATCGTGCCTTCCAACTTGTATTGAATTCTTAATTTGCAAAGACTAACTGATCCGTGGGAATATTTCGCAAGTTAGGAGTACTTAACTGATTTAATACGTTGATTTAATTTAGTTAATTACGTTTATTTATTTATGATGGTTTATAAATAAAAGTTTATAACGATTTACTTTACCTTAATTTAGTTTGATTAATTTCCGTGATTCTAACTGACAGCTGTCATATTAGTAAAACAAATTGTTAACAGATAATGCCTTTTATTAGGAACTAGCTGCCCGATCCGGCTTTTCACGGATAGCCAAATGAAAGTTAAATGTATATTAAAAAACAAATATATATATATATATATCAATAAATATATTACACTATGTATTTTTATGGGGATTTTTAGTAACTTTGACCCCCCGAACCACCCTAAAATTTCGAATTTTTGTAAACGTTTTTTGGCGAGCACCTAGGGCCCTAGAGGAAGCTACCTACCAAATTTCATCCCAATCCGTTCGGTGTTTTAAATTTTTTTTAGTAACTTTGACCCCCTCCTAAACCTCTCTAAAATTTGGATTTTTTTAAAAACCTTTCTTAGCAAGCACCTACGACCCTAGAGGAAGCTACATACCAAATTTAATTCCAATCCATTCGGTGTTTTTTGAGATTTCGTGATGAGTCATTGAGTGATATTTGGATTATATAAATATAGATCATACTATAAACTTTCATAAGAAAGTTGTTTTAATAAATGTTATTTATAAAAACATAAATTTTAAACTATTTGTCTATTTTTCTTCTATAGCGGAGAACATAAGCTTTAAAATGATGTGTTGAATCATTAATTTTAATGAAGAATTAAGAAAAATATGACGTTGCCACAAAAAAAAAAAAAACGAAAAAACAATAAAAAAAATATATTTGAGAAATAATAAATATATTAAATCCAGTAAGGCAAAAAAAAGTAAAAATAAATAGGGGTCTATATGATATTTATTTTCATTAAATGTGTATTTAAAATTGGAACAAACCTAAATTACATAACGTTAAACGGAAAACATAATTTCATGGTTATTGCGTATGCGTCAGGGTCTCGGATGCGGCACCCCCGCCACCCTACCCCAATTAAAGTGCCTCTGTCCTAATTAATTGTAATTCTAGTGAAAATAAATTATACAATACTGTAATCTGTTTCCATTTCTTTCGCCATGAGTTGCCGCGGGAGTTGGTGAGCGAAGCGAGTAGGAGTGTTGTAATAAAGAAAAAATACTTAACGCTAGAAATTATCTCGGAATTCGTGTTTGACCTTATGAATATTTTGATATTTTTTGGGAAAGTGACACATTACCGGAAAAATAGTCCAATTCGTGTATTCAATCTTTTGAAGGATTCCACAAATACGAAAGAACAGATGATGAACTAGTTTAAGTTAAACACTAAAAATATAAATTTCTTTGAATGTTACTCAAAAATAAATACTAATAATTAATTACAACAATAATTATATAAAGTCTTGGTCATTATTATGTTTTTTGAGAAATCTTGTCTTACGTCTCCAAAAACAATGAAAGTAAACTTTTTGCAACGAAATCATGAACTGGCGTCTCTCGTGTGTGGAAGTCTAAGAAGATTTTAAGTATTTAACGGTAAGGGTTTCATGTAACTTCGACCTTCTCGTCTGAATAATCCTTTTCAAAACTCGTTGTTTAAAATTATACTTTCAACATAATAACCAGTATAATGAAGGAGAACTCGCATGCCAGACTACTCAAATATTTATATACTGGCCTTCATTCAAGCCAGTATATGTGAAAAGAATATCTGACGGTTCATTATAAAAGTGACTTTTAACTATTTTGCGTATTCTATTGTGTAGTTAAATTAATAATATGAGAAAATCTTTATTGTGGTAATATGAGCTGTAACTGAAGTTTTAAAATGTGGTTAAACACACCCGACATCAAATGCTTTATGAAATTATCCTTTGAATAAAATATTCATTAGTTAATATTCCATTTCACAAAGTAGAAAACATTCAAGCATGTTTTTAAAATATTGTAAAACAGTATATTTATAACCAGGGCATCCATCCCAGCTCGCTTCGCTCACCGACCTCAGCGACCACGCTTGATGAAGCAAATGCAGATTATTGTATACTCTGATATTTTCACTAAAATGACTATTGATTGGGACAGAGGCACTTGGATCTTGATAGGGTGGTGGGAGGGGTAGCGGTGACCTTTACATAATGTAAGACAGATCGAAATGGACATGCACCAATAATTGGAATTACAGCGTACGTTGTATATTCACCATTCATATTTAAACAATCAACAGTCGATATTTCAAACAAGTTTTTGTCAACTAAAGGAAACAATACAATATGTAACACCCGATTTTTAAATTATAATGCAGTTTTAGTTGATTTTTGTTTGTGTTTATCAGACCTAAAAACTGTTGGTTGTGAAGAGTTTATTATCTGATTCTAAATTAGCCAATTTGGTTGTTATGGTAATAAATATTAGCACTTTTAAGAAACTTGTTTGTTTAAATATAGGCCTAAAATAAAATTATTATATAAAAGCAGAAAACAAATTTTATATTATGGACAACTACCACGATACATTTTTTTATATTTTTAGGCCAACAACTCGGTTATCTTTTGAGTTATTGAAATACTAAAAAACCCGTTATGTTTGTCATTAAAAAATACATTTTATGTTTCTTGAAATTTGTTTGTAAATTTAGCGGGTTTCGAAATATATTACCTTACAAATTTTAAACGACTGCCATTTTAAAAACAAATGAAAAACTTTTTTTTTTGTACACGGATAAAAGATTCCGTACCAAATATGTATCCAAAATATGCGTTCATTATATTTTCTAAATTCAAAGTTTTTAAGTATTTTGCACAAAAACTAAAATGGTGAATAGCTGGAAAACGAAGCATATCTCAACCTATGTTTATATGAACTTTACAACACTTCCTGAAGGTTTCTCCGTTACTTCCTGAATCACCCTATTTGAGAAAATCTTTAGAACCGACAGTGAAAAGATATCGACAAAAATGTATAATTTTAGAAAAACTTGGAGAAAATAATTTTTCCGAAATTTTAACTTAATCCAACGGACTTCTTGGGTAAAAATTAATCCCTTGTATACCAAATGTCAAAGAAATCCTTAGAGCCATTTTCGAGAAAATATTTACAAAAAACATACAATTTGTAGCCATTCAAAAATATAAGGTAATAACTTATTTAGGTTTGATGTTCCGTGTGGGTTTTTACAATTAATTTCAAAACTAATAAACCTAAAATCAATATCATCTTGAACAAGGTGAAAGAAAGACAAGTGTTTTTCGAAGTTATATACTGAGTTTTTACTCAACAATAATAACAAGATCAAACTAATTATAGTTTGATATTTTTTTTAAGAATTCAATGAATTAATTGTTGTGTCTTTCCCATCGTTGCAAAGTTATGATTCTATAATTAGACATCCGATCCTAGTTAAATACAATCTGTTCTAAACTCTCCCACTGACAATTTTATGGTAAATTCCACGAGAATGTAAAATTTAAAAAAATATTGAAGTGAAATTCAAATTGGTCTTCAGGGTGAGAACTACCAGGACGAAACAGTCCCATACAGTCCTCTTCAATATAACTTATCGTTCATGGAATTGTGAAGATCTTTTATAATTTGCAGGAAATCTTTCATGTGCATCTAAATTATAATTGTAAATTATACATTTTTATTAAAGTCATTAGATTTTCAGTCGAGTCACCTGATAGTAGTAAGGCATCGTTGCAAATTTACTAAACTACTAACTATATATATTGGAGTTTTCTGCAAATTCAAATGTCGTACGCACATGGCGGAAACTACAAATAAGGCAGGCATCAGTAAAAACGAAAGTGTATCGCGCTCGAGCGCTTTACCAATGTAATATCCTAGGCCGTCCTTCTCAAGGTTGGCTCCGCTCACTGGATTTTATGCTTTTATTCGAGTGGTTTTGCACACCCTTAAGCCTGGATTCGCCATTGTGGGTCATCAGGTATTTATTTCGTTCTTTGTGAAATATGCCCAACTAAATATATAGGTCACACAATATGAAACTAAAGAATAAGAAAAAAAGAACATTTTTCTCACTTTAAGCACAACGGACCCGAAGAATCAGCGATAGCCAAACACTGCTTACAAGAAAATTATTGTTTTAAAATAGAAAACACAAGGCCGACGACCACGTTTGTGCGCTACGAGCGAAACAAAGCAGCCCATAACCCGAGCCCGCTTGGTTGAGGTTCAAACTCGCAAAGCGAGTCGGAACTGTGGAGGCTGTGTGGCTAATATATTTCGTACACAGAGGCAGCTATTCAGGGCTTTCTTAAGTAGACCAATTTCCCAAATTGTTGGATGAAATTATTGAAAAACATAGAAAATTAATTTTGGAATTTCGTTAAACTAAGTTAATGCTTACATTTATCACAATTTTTTTAGTTTTATGAGATTCTATGTCTTATATATAATAAATGTACAGTATATTTTAATATGTATGATTTTGGCTTAAATTTATTTTTGTTTTTGTTATTTTGTTTCTTTACATTATATAATTACTTTATTTTCAACTCTTAAATCAATATACCCATACTCATTTGTCGTTGCATGTTTAGACCATGCCCCTACTAAGACACTGCCTATGTACAAGTAAGAACCATATTACTAATTTAGTTATACGTTTGCAACTGTAATCATCACTGATGATGACTTAGTAATGGAAACGCTTTTGATTATCAAACGTTTTGTTATGAGAAATTCGGTTCCGTTTTTATGTATTATGTATACAGAGCTTTGCCCTGATCACTTCGCTCACCAACCTCCGCGGCGAATCATGGCGAAGCAAATGCAAACAGAATATACTCTAATATTTTCGCGTGAATGACGATTGAATATGACAGAGATTTTTATACACAAGAGAGACAATTTTAAAATTATAAAATATGACCAAAATGTAATACGGTAAAGCAGTATTTCAAACTGGTCTGGTAGACCTATTAAATAATAAAGTTAGCATAATTTTAATAGGAATAGTTGTTTAAATTATGATATAGTAAGCATTTTTCGTTGTTTGTAATTGAAATTATCTAACCTAAAACAACTGTTGGTTTTGAAGAATAATTAACTGATTCTAAATCTGCCAAGTTGGTTGCTATGATAATAAATGTAAACGTTTTCAAGAAATGTGTGTTGGTTCCAAGGCCACAGGCTCAGATACTGCGGATGCGACTCGAAGAGCCGACCGTCTCTGGACCTGTGCCAGCTGATTACAGTAAACCTTTGATAACACGTGCACCCACACCTCCGATCCTTACAACAGAACATACTGGACAACAGTCATGAACAATCGACGATTACTTGATTTAGAACCAATAGCGTTTGCCACTATTGTTTGCCAATAGTATAGTTAGTACAGTAACACCTTTGTCTGCTGTCTGCTTTTTCGCTCCCAAAACGTAATTTTTCTTTGTACTAACACACCCAAATACTTGGCCACGAGTTTGTCATCACCACCTCTTCCGCAACGTGTAGAAATCAAAATTGTTGTCTTACAGTACAGGGCAAGTGCACATTTCAACAAAGTCACGTGAAATTCCTATGGTTATTGAACCAAACTTTTCCTGGAAAGTTGCAATCAACACATAAGACAAATGAAATTCTTCAATGTACATTGATTGGTTTGAGATTGTATGCAAATGTAGCTCGTAATTTATTTATATTAGGGGATGAAGAAGGTACGCCTTCGAGAGAAAAGCTATGTGGTTTGGAAACAATGTTGCCTTCACAATGAATGCCAATTGACAAGATCCATTAAAGACGCCAGACTTTAAATATTTTTACGCGAGGTATATTTTTCACAGAACTAATAATATATTATAATGTTAATGTGATTTGTTTTAAACTCCTTCTTAATGTTGATGTAAAATATTGAACCACTATAAAAACTCTGTAGTTATTATTTGATAAAAGAGCCTCGAGTATTATTCTCGGGTTTTTAAAATAAGCCTGAAGTAAAGAAAAGAGATACTGTAGGCCTAATATTGATTCTCTAGAGTAAGCATAATCAAAAGAAAATTGAGTTTTGTATAACAAATACTAATAATTAGTTCTATAAAATATAGCTTTCATTCAAATTTCTCCCGAATTTGCCTATTGAACCGGAACTAGGATCAAACCTATGCAACTCTGTGTGAAGGTTACAATCGTAGCAATCTGAACGAGCGAGTTCAACCACTGTGTCACTCCATTCTCCTGTATTTTAGAAGGTATAACTTATTACATCATTAGTGTAATGAGTTAGCCTATGGCTCAAACACCCTAATACTTATTAACTCAAAAATTAATGTGAGATATCTTAACACATAAGCTAAAAAATGTTTTTTTGTAATGGCTAAAACCCCCTGATGCATATTGACTGAAAAATAACGCTACATAGATTAAAATTAAACAAATAAAAGAGCACTGTGGCGACAAAATCACACTGATTTAAATAAAAACCCGAACCACAAAACAAGGAGCAAAAACTATAACTAAACAACTAAATTGTAAGTTAAGCTTAATACCTTACCCTTATGTACATTTCGAAATGTACATAAGGGTAAGGTATTAAGCTTAACTTACAATTTAGTTGTTTAGTTATAGTTTTTGCTCCTTGTTTTGTGGTTCGGGTTTTTATTTAAATCAGTGTGATAGATTAAAATGTAAGCCAGAATAACGAGTTTTGTAATAGATTGCTTTTTAGAAAAGATTTTAAGATTGGCATTATATTTTAAAGTGCCTTGAAAAGATACAGGTTATAAATTACATTGCTCTATAAATTACCTATGAAAGAATTTATCAAATGGCGAATATCTCGTGGATGATTGTAATTAAGTGCTAAAGTTAATATAGGCAGCTTAGGAAATACCATCCTGATAAAATGTACACCTTATGTGGAAAACAATAAACGACATTATTCTATTTAGAAATGGAAACATCGGTAATTAAATTCTTGTAAAGTGTATAATAGTTTATTTTGCTGCTGGAGGGATTAAAACATATTTGTAAAAAGTTTTAGGAGAGGTAAAATAAATTTAAAAAAAACATGTTTTCACAACACTTTGTAATACTAAGTCAAATGGTTTTAGAACTGAAGGCGATTTCTGAACATACAATTTCGGTCTACTGTTGTTATTTGAATATTCTAGACCAACATTTTTATTTTATAAAAAAATTATATTTTAAAAATATATTACAGTTAATTAAGAGCATTTTTTATGTAGTAATACAAAGTTTCATGCATTTTAAAGTATATTATATTCTTTGTATACACTGTTAGTAAAAAGGTTGAAATCTAGTTAAATTATAAGAACGTAGCAAACAACGTTGGGTAAGTTTGAAATGAAATATCTACAGAGCGTACTGAAATTCAGCTCCTAGAAAGTGGCTGAAAATTTACGAAACTTGTTTGTTAACAGATTTTTAAATGAAACTATGGAGATATTATTTCATATTTTCTATTATTGTATGCTTAAAGACGCACATTTTGGGGAAAAATTAGAAAAAACTAACTATTCCCTGTATAAATAATAAATTAGTGAAATGTAATATAATTGTTGGGCTTGCAAATGAATTTAAGCTTAGGATTTCACTCAATGGGAATCTTTAAGCTGCATTCACACTACGATGTCGGGACGTGTAACACGTCAGCGTCAGGCGGTGTTGTTGTTTGGTTCCCACAAGGTACACGTCGTTGCGGAATGGCTGGGAGACTTTTAGCTTTAAATGAGGAAGAAGAGTTTTTTTAATTTTTGATTGTGGTGACACATTTTAAAGAAACACTGATTTTATAAAGGTGTTTAAAAAGTGTTTGAAATACGCACATTTTGGGGAAAAAATTAGAATATATGAACTATTCCTCGTAGAAATAATAAATTAGTGAAATGTAATATAATTTCTGGGCCGTAATTTCTGCCGTGTAACCCGTGGGGCTAGTGTGGAAAATCTATAACATTGTCAAAACAAATTGAAATGTCCTCTTTGTAAAGGTGCTACTAATGTTTTCTGTTGATAAACCCGTTTTTTATTTTCATTAAAAAGTGTCTATTTTTTTTTTGAATAAACCTATATAATGGTGGGCTAAATTAGTGTTGGTTTGGTTTATGAATTAATTGATTGATCTAACCTATTGAATATCGGTAAGATGAAGCGTGTCTAATTTGGTAGAGATAGGATAGACTAAAAAACGCATTAGAACACAATTTCCTTATAAGTTTTGTAGCTAGTGCACAAATAAATGCAAATGAAATAAATTAATATCAAAACATATTTCCTAAAAAAATTCGTAGAAATACTATAAGACAATAGAAGTATCACTTCAAAAATATTGTGAATTATGAATAGTATTTTTAAATACGGTAAATAATATTGTCATTCCGATTTGCGTAAAGTATTAAAATGCACGAAGCATGGTACATTTCAGTGTGTATCTTTTGTTTGACATATAATATGTAGACCAGAAACAAAACACAGTAAGTTTTGCTTTTTGGTATACAGAAACTTATTAGGTCCCACTAAATAAATTGCTAGGCCTAAGACCATTTTATAGAATCAAAATCACCAAGCTAACCTGACTTCCTAACTTAACTTCTCTTCTATTACAAAAGTTATTTTATACTGAAAAAAAAACACTTTGTTTTACCTAATAATAAAGTAAAATTCCACAATAGGACTTGGGTAAAACTAAACATATTGTTCTTGCCAACTAAATAATCAACTTCACAATATGTAAATAAACAAAACCATTTATTGCTCCTGCTACAAGTGCAGTGAGAATGGCGCGAGGGAGGAGTGAATTGCGTAGCAGACAGCGGCAGGGTGTCGCACGGGCCCTCACGCTGTGCCCGGCTTCTCCACCCTTGAAAATAAGTTACTCTATTTCATAATATAATCTTCATATTTATCATATAGTGCACTCGAAACTAATAAAATCGCTTAATGTACATCTAAAGAATGTTCAGTTTTGAATTCCTTTATTATATGACTATCGGTAACGGTAACTACAGTTTAAAGTTAACGGGACTTCCCCAGCTCAGGCCCCGGACGTTTTGAACTCCGTCCCCCCTCTCTCGTTGTGCCTGTAAATAGTAAAACGTTTTAAAATTAAAACCTACTTACTGCCAAGTAAATATAAATTTAAAAATAATGTATAAATTATATAAATACCTAAATTCATTTCAAGTTTAACCAAAATATGCGTTTTCAATTGCAGTTTTATAATCAACACGTCTTGAACTCATTCAAACGACACTATTACGTCATTTAAAAGAAGGAAGTAAATGTTTAAAAAGAAATTTTCTGGTTTTTGAGAACGTTTTGTGAAAGGAATCATAATTTCTTCACGCTCTGTGAACCTTTAGAGCTCTACAATTCTAACTCAATCTGTTTTCTGTTCCAGGTGGAGTTGATATAAAACAGTATTGACTTTTCCCTCTTAATCGTTTCATGCAGCAACCCATTTATCTAAATCCCAAGCAAAGTGTCAGTATTAATGTTCCCAGATATAGCTTGTATATTTTATAAGTTTAAATTTCGTTTCGTGTTTTTATAAAATACAAGTACAATATTTATTGTCCAATGGTAACAAGTAACACTGAATTGATTCTTTTGAATACTTCTGGCTTTATTCCACTATTTTTTATAGCCATTTTAGCGAATTTCCATAGTAAAGATACGTTATTGCAGTGACTCTTATGGTGAGACACAAGGTCTGGAGTGGTCAATGAACGTCAATCATGGTCCCCAGAACTTGTTTTAAGGCGTCATTAAAAATTGTATACATGTGTTCGCACTCTTAACACTTTTTTCGTCCGATTTGGTAAAAGTTTGGTACACACGTTGGTTTTCTAAGTCGTTCGGACGAGTTCGTTACCCTAAAAATCTAACAACCGGAAACACCTCTACCGGAAGGTGTGTAGTAAACCTACGCCTGCCAACTAATTTTTAAACCATTTTAATAAAAAATCACACACCCTCGGCATGAATATAACGGCTATTGGAACGAATCCGTATTTGAAATATAAATATTCCGTCACAGTTTACAGTGGTAAATGGTAAACGTAAACACTCATAACCTACTAGTCCAGACTTTAAAACAAGAAACGAGAAACATTGTTTGCAAACAGTTTGCCAGTTATTTTCGTGTTTCTCATTTGTTTGCCGGATGTTTTCAAAATGTTTGCCAACAGTTTGGAAACATCCAGCAAACATCCGGCAAACAAATGAGAAACATTTTAAATTGTTTCAGCAAACAAAAAACACTGTTTTCTGTTTCCCAAACCAAATGGAAAACACGCAAACATTTAAGACAAAGTATTGAAAAATAAATAAATGTATGCCTACAGCTCCGATTTGGATGCAGTTTTCTGCATCGTGTTCAGAAAAATACAAGGAACAAAGTCTACATACGACCAGTTTCGGGGCTTTGAGGAGCGATGGTGGAAAATTTGTAAAGTTGCGACAGAGACTTAAACATTTCCTCTCGAGGGTTTTTGGGGGCTCTGATTTCCATACTGACCATTTGAAAGGCCCCCGGTGCACCATCGCAACTTCACAAATTTTGCCCCCAGAAAACAGTGTTTTTTGTTTGCTGAAACAATTTAAAATGTTTCTCATTTGTTTGCCGGATGTTTGCTAGATGTTTCCAAACTGTTTGCGAACTGTTGGCAAACATTTTGAAAACATCCAGCAAACATCCGGCAAACAAATGAGAAACACGAAAACAACTGGCAAACTGTTTGCAAACAATGTTTCTTGTTTGCAAGACTAGGCTTAAGGTTTATTTTGCAAAAGTTTAATAGGCATATATTTATATGTAGGCCTATCTTATGTTTTAATTTATATACATCGGTTATGTCTGAAGTAGCTTTAAAAAATAATTGTAAATGCATCGTGTAATAACGTTACGTTACAAAATACATCCAACGAACATAACCTCAAATACCTACACCTAGTTCAAACACTAACTGAAACAGATTGGTTAATACTGTTGAAGATGATGGCGAACCAATTGATAGGCTTACTTCTGATATAATATATATTTTAAGTTTGTGGCTAAATGGACGTCAAATCTATGTTAGTAGTTCTGTGTAGGCCTATAGGCATCATAGACTCAACAGCTCATCATTCAAGACTGTATTTGGAAATGTAAATGAAACGAACAACCAAACTGAACAGGGGCGTCATTTGGGGGGGGGGGGCAGGGGGGCCGGCGCCCCCCAAGATTTGAAAAGTATTAAAATTACAATTTGAAAGTTTAAAATAATAGGCGTGTAATGATCATGCCCAACAACAGAAAATATTTTCGAACATATCATTAATTTAAATTATTTTAAATAATAAGGGGTTCAACTATAAGTATCTATACAGCTTTAATATTAAGACTGTATGATTCAGTTCAATGAAAGGTGACTGTGTTGTTATTTAACTGCAATCATTTTAAGATAAAGTTTGCCCCTAAAGGATGTCTCAATATAGCGTGAAATAGCTTAAAATGACATGTTTTATATTGTGAACATTTTTATTTTTTGGGGGACCCAACGGACCCTCCCCCGTACCGGAAACGGACCCGCCCCACCCAACGTTTTGGTGAAATGACGCCACTGTGCTTGAAATTTGATTTAATAGTTAATTTGGAAACCAAATCAAGCTGGGCATTATCGGAAATGTTAGAGAGGCAAACAGCTTTGCCATTATTGCTGATGAGACTCCATGGTTGGTCGGTGCTCATTGACTACTCCCGACCTTACATCTCACCATAAGAGTAATTGAAATAGCTCATCTTTCTTACAGAAATTCGCTGACATGATATCTGATAAGGTAGCTACTAACAATATTTGATTCAAGGAAATGTTGGGGAGAGTGGGAAACTATATTATGTAAAGTAGGTCAGGTCATTCAGGGCGTTATTGGTAATTCAACCAAGAGAACAGAACTTCTCAAAGAACAGCTGATGGAAACTAATGAACTTGCTAATGTCCGCTGTTGTCAGTGCTGCTTCTGTATCCCTTCCGTTATTTTAAAATTAATCCCCAACGATAATTTTAGAATTTCATGGACGTGATTTTTTTTGTTTATTTACAACTAACCCTAGTAGGACCAGGGGGAGGGCCTGTCAGGCCCATACATAACTATTTTGCATTTTTTTAATATTAGACTATAAATAGTTCAAAAAATTTGAAAAACTGGATATTGTCTATTTGTTGATAACCTTGAGGCTTTGATAAAAAAATAATATTTTACTTGTTTTGTTATTTTAAATCATGAAAAAACCAGTTAAGGGGTGACAGGCACCCCCCTTGGTACTTCCTGAAACCTGATCCAGATTTTTTTCTGATTACAGTTTCATACATTTTTAAGCGTAATCATATTAGTTTTCAAATAAAAGCTATCTAAAAGCATTTGTTATAGTCCCTGACAATATTTTATGTTACATTTTATCTACAGTGGAAAAATAATGAAAACAATCGAAAAATTATGTTTCTACGACAACTTGCACTTGAACTAATGAAACCTCAAGTAGAAAAAAAGAGGTAATGACATCACTGGCCTAAGCAAAACAGTAGTAGTTAGTGCCATGGAATCGGTTCTTGAAAAGAATCTAGAGTATAGAGCAGCTCATGTACCTGTACCGAATCCTCATGAAATGAAACGAGGAAGATGCCATATTTGTGTTCGTGGGCGACATCAAAACAAATGAAGTACTGTCGAACAAACTTGGAAAATCAAAAGTATACTGCTCCAAGTGTCACGGACATGTCTGTGGACAACACAGCATGAAAAAAATAGTGTGTAAAAGATGTAAAGAGGCATTAAGTAGTGATTCTGAGTAAACTCAAATTTATGATTTAAGATCATCATATAATATCATGTTAGCCTAATCTTTAAGGCCTATGAAAAAGCTAATATCTGTGTTTTATGTTTTGATTTAGCTTTATTACTTATTATTATTAACGGTGTGAAGCGTATATTAACTGTAAAATAAATTCTGTATTCAGTTTAATGTGGTATTTTAAATATGGGCCTCTGAGGCCCCTCCCTTGGTCCTCCATGAAGTAATCTAGGCCTTGGTCTTACTAGGGTTTTTGACGAACAACTCATTTAATGTGTCAGGAAATTTGATACGATCTATCTAGTCATAAATATATGTATATTTCATTAAAAAATTAAATCTGAAGCAAAATAGGAGAGGAAATGAAAAATGATATCTGAAAATGAGGAACTAATATTGAGCTACCTATATGTTCGGCTTTGAGGTTAAAAATCGTTGAAAGTGTATTTATAATATTTTAAGTAGTTTTATTTACTTCATTTTTGAAGGCCTAAACAATAACTTAGGCCTACTAACATAAAACTATATTTTAAACTATCACTAAATAGCTTGTGCTATTGGTCTAAATTACTGTATTTCAATTTTAATAGAATTATAAAAGTTTGAAATTCTGTTAACTTACAAATATTAGGTGTAGCCTATTGATACCGAACTATGATACGTCATGGGCATGTGTAAATAGATCTTAAAGGTACGTTTACACTTGTGCACATGTATGAGAATTGTGTGAGATACTTGTTTGAGAAACAAGTGTGAAGTTTGAGTACACAAATCACTATACTTGTTGAATCACATTAGAGCATTTACACTTGCACACAAGTTGATTTTAACATTGGACTTAACATCCCATATATTAGAAGCCCTAATTATCTTAATTATTTGCAGTGTTGTTTCACGACTCCAATTAGATATAGTAACTTTAAGTTGAAAAGATTAAAATGAAATATTAATGCATTTGTACACAAAACAATGAAACCTAAGCTACAAAAAGTAGTGTTATAAATCAGTTGGTTGGGAAAATCTTCAATAATCTCCTCACACAAGTCAATATTTAAACAAAATTTTGTT
>JAGFPH010002217.1:165687-177701 GCA_018207615.1 Philaenus spumarius
CACATTAGAGCATTT
Organism: Philaenus spumarius; assembly: GCA_018207615.1. Lineage (NCBI taxonomy): Eukaryota > Metazoa > Arthropoda > Insecta > Hemiptera > Aphrophoridae > Philaenus > Philaenus spumarius. The sequence continues at coordinate 165,703 of JAGFPH010002217.1, forward strand.
ACACTTGCACACAAGTTGATTTTAACATTGGATTTAACATCTCATATATCATATATTAGAAGATTTTGGGAACAGCATAATTGGACATTTTTCAATTAGTTGCAATGTTGTTTTCCGACTCCAATTAGACATAGTAACTTAAAGTTGAAAAGATAAAAATGAAATATTAACGTACTAGCCTCCCGCTAAAAAAAGCCTTCCGTGGTCGGCTGAAAAATGACCTAGGGCAAAATGAATCTCCAGAAATAGGTATCAATCGTATCATATTTAAAAAAATAGTAATTCCATAATTTTCTTTCGTTAAAAAGAAAACGCACTAAATTCAGCCCGGTAGATCTCCAGAATAGGTATCAATAGAGTTTTAAAATAAAATTAAACAAACTCAAAAAGTGTTCTTATAAATAAACCGATGGAATAAAAACGACAATTCTTAATTTTTGGATAATAGGGGAATGACATTTATTTTCATTTACAAACGGCACGAAAATCGGTTACATAGATCTCCAGAAGTAGGTATCATTATGGTTTTAATCTAGAACCACAAAACCCCAGTAAGTGTCCTTATAAGTATAAGGATGAAGTACAAATTACTTTTCATAATGTTTTAATAATAATAACAATATTATGTTTTTGTTTCAAATATACAAAACTAAAATGGGCCCGGTAGATCTTCAGAAATATGTAGTATAAGCGTTTTAGTCTAGAACCAAAAAATTTAAAAAGTCAATTTATAAGTATACCGATGAAATACAAATTACTTTTCATAAAATTTTGATAATAATGACAATATTCCCTTTCATTTAAATAAACACCACTAAAATTTTCCAAGTATATCTCCAGAAATAGGTATAAAATCAATAAGGGTTTAACCTAAAACCAACAAAACTCAAAAAGTTCCCTTATAAAAATGTACTGATGAAATAATAAAAATTACATTTAACATTTTTTTGATATGTATGACATTTTCTTTCATCTATATATATAAAATTCAATGTATGTCCGTCTGTATGTTTGTCCTTTATGCGTTACCAAACCGTCCATCCGATTGCTTTGAAATTTTGCATAGTGTGACAGGTACCCCTCAACTCATAAATAATCATAAGTAACAAGTAAAGATATTAAATATTAAAGGGTCCACTATCAGCGGACATAGTATAGGCTGGCTAAAGGTACATTGCTGAGAAGACGATTCCTAGTTAACTAAGGGAGGGGGACGCTAGAGAAAAGCATCGAGAGATGCATCAGTTAGTCTGGAAGTGAACGCGTCCGCGTTTAGACTCAATTTAAATGGGGGATTGATCTTGCTTTGGCCTCATGGCGTAATACCTAGTTTTGTATACGGAACCAACAGAGTTATATATGTTATTACCGAATTAATAAACATAATATGACTTAACACCTGAGTACCGATTATTGAAGAGATCCACTTCCAAACGCCACCATCCTGACAACCGCTCGTACGCTCGCAAGAGAGCAGAAAAGCTTAGCCCGACCAGGGAGGACGCCGCTACCAGCAGCCGGACGTGCAGGAGCCGAGCTGGAGAAGCGGGACCCGTTACAACTGGTGTCGAGAAGTGGGATTCTTCAAGGAAAAAAAGGTAAAACTTCATGGTCTAAAAATTTGTTTTAATAATTTTAACTAAGTAACAGATTTTTTTTTGAAAAGTTTTAAATTTATATAATTAGTCGAACAAATTTTTCTTTAATGATGTTTGAATAAACACAGAAATTAATTATTAATAAATGTAAAGTTATTAGTAAGAATACAGAAAATCATGCATGATAGGCTAGAAAATTTTTACTAACGTAAACGATATGCGATAGTTAACTACGCATAAAGGAAAGGCATAGTATTTGGGGCAGCTAATGCTAAACCCAATCGCTACTGGACAAATCCTAAAGTTTACGGGAGTAAAGGTTTTGCGTAATTTAAGATATGAAATGTGTTTCGCGGAAATATGCTGAGTAATATTGGGAACACGCGTCACTGATGACAATAAAAAAAAAGGTTTATGTGAAATAATTATTATTTATAAAATTAATAAATAAGTTTTAAAATAAATAAATTTAATAAATTGATACAATACTAAATTACAATGGCGGACCAAATACCAATAGACGGTGAAGAATATTCGGTACAGGGGGCGTTTGATTTACTAAACCAAAGATGGAGGCAGACGACGGAAATAAATGAAACGTTAAGGGGGGAATTAAGGCAAGCAGTAACATTTAATGAAACTTTACAAGAACGATTGGCTGCGGTAGAAAGTAATGAAATGGAGGTATCTAGGTTAGTAAATGAAACGGTACACTTGTCAGATGTACATTTAGAGCTAGTGTCAGGGTTACCAAATTTCACGGGGGATAAACCGGGAGAATCGATTACAGACTTTTTGCAAAAGATAGAAAATGCGCAGACATTAGTAACTGGGACATTACACGAAGAATGAAAATTTTAAAATTTAAATTGCTAGGTACAGCGTTGGAATTTGTTCAGAATGATGAGGGATGTAAAAATGCGACGACGTTTCGCGAATTAGCAGGGGCACTGATGGGTAAATTCTCAACGACTCCAGATTTGTATTATAGGGATCAGTTAGATCTGTTGGCTCAAAAGAAGTACGAGACGGTAAATGATTTTGGAAATAGGGTAAAGAAATTGAATAATAGGTTAATGTACGAGAAACAAAAAAATAATGAAAAAGTTACCAAATATACGGAAAAAAGGCCGATTTAAGGGGTATGTCAGTATTTCTAAAAGGATTAAGAGGGGAAATTGCAGATTTGACTAAAGAGAAAAATCCAACGTCTTTTGAGGAAGCTATAGACATTGCTACAGAAATGGAAGAATTAAAACAATACGTAAGGGACAAAGGGGTAGAAGTAAAACTGGTAGCAAATGAATCAAATAATAATAATAAGGGTGTTAATAAATTCTGCAACAACTGTAATAGGCAGGGACATACGTATAACGAGTGTAGATTTGTGAGACAGAATTATAGAGGTTTTGGAACACCGAGAGGATATTAAGGTGCACGACAGGCGCCGCGGTTTTCACCACCACAATCGCAACAACAATATAGGCACCCCAACGCAAATCAGCAAAGTAATATACACTACAGGGGAAATTCGTTTAGGGGAAATGGAAATTTCAGGGGACAATATTCATAGAGTCAACCACAAAACTTTAATAACGGATTTAGTAACAGTTTTAATAACGGAAGATTTCAAAACAGGGGATTTAATTTTTCACGAGGAAATTATCACAACACAGGAAATAGGGGTTATTACTCAACGAACGGACAACAGAATAGGCCACCATTTCAGGCAAACGGGGGCGACCAGGCTAGCGGAAACAATGTTTTAAACTCAAATGGGGTGGGGCAAAGCGCCGTCACTCACTCCAACCAGCAATAAATAATTTTAAGGGATCGGCGCACAAGATGGTACCAATAAATAGGAAGGAAGGGGTTTACAAAAACAATGATGTGTCAATTTTTGCAAAAATTAACGGCAAATGGGGTAGAGCTTTGATAGATACGGGAGCAGAAATAAGTCTTCTAAACCAAGATGTAGCTACGAAGATTTTAAAAAATGATGAAATTATAGTAGCAGGGGTGACTGGAAATATTTTGGATATCTTAGGTACACAAATGACAGAAGTTTTTTATAATGAAAACGATTTTATTAAAGTTAAATTTCACGTATGTAAATTACCACTGGAATATGCTGCAATTTTAGGAAATGATATTTTAAGGACTAATAAAGTAATAATTGACTTAAATGAAAATACAGTTACAATAAATAAAAACAAAGTAATAATGATGGGATTTGGGAAAATGGAAATTAACTTGCCAATAATCACAAACGACCAAAATATTAAAGCACATAAAATTGTTAAGGATAACTCTTCTAAATTACAAAAATTTCAAGGGAAAATAAAATAAAATTTTAGGCAAAACAATAAAACTAAATCTAAATTACAAAAAGGCACTAAACCATCAAAAGATGAAATTTTAAAAGGTCAGAACGAACATTTGGAATATATTCGAAATGAACACGAAAATTTAGGCAAATCAAAAGAAGAAAAACGTGAATATAATTTATTTTGTAAAACAGATACACAGATACCAGCACTAAGTGAAGTAATGGTTAAATTTACAATTAGAGGATCCAAGAATAAAAATTTTGCTAATCCTAAAAATACTACAGAAATATTAAATCACGACGCAATAATAGAACCAATTGAAAACCCACCATTTAATATTTTGTGCGCCAGGACTTTAATAAATTTACAAAAATCTAGGACGTGTTTTGCAAGAATTTTAAATATATCGGAAAACGAGATAAACTTAAAAAAGGGAACTTTACTAGCCAAATTAGACACAGAAATAGTAACAACGGAGGGGTCATGTAAAGTAAATATGATTTCAGAACAAAATTATAAGGGTTGTGAGTATGGAACTTCACAATTAGAGTCTGATATTGAAAGGAAGTTACAACATTTACCGGAAAAAGAAAAATTAGAATGTTCAAACATGTTATTTTACTATAAAGATGTATTTAGCAACGAAAATAAACATTTGTCCGCTATTAAAAATGTAGAATACCGTATCGACACAGGGTCAGCAAAGCCAATTTATGTACCACCACATAGGGTTCCGTATGCTCAAAGAAATGTAGTTAGGGAATTAGTTGACGATCAATTAAAAAAGGGCATAATAGAGCATAGCTACAGTCCGTGGAACAGCCCTCTAGTTTTGGTAAAGAAAAAATCATTGAATGGGGAGGTTAAGTACCGGTTTTGTGTGGATTACAGGAAAATAAATGAAGTAATAACACCGGATGTACATCCTTTACCTAGAATAAGTGAGACAATAGATTTATTAGGTGGTTCCAAGTATTTTTCAGTAATCGACATGCAGGCAGGATTTCACCAAATTAATTTAACCAAAGATAGTCAAGAAAAAACTGCGTTTTCTACGTCTTGGGGTCATTTCTACTATAAAAGACTTCCATTCGGCGTTAAGGTAGGTCCGAGCGGGTTCCAACGAATTATGAATAATATTTTAATAGGGCTCAGAAATGAAATATGTCTAATTTATTTAGATGACTTAATTTGCTTTAGCAAAACCATGACAGAACACATAAATTCATTAGATAAGATTTTTGCCAGGTTTAAGGAATCCAATTTAACAGTAAATTTAGAAAAATGTAAATTTGGAGTACAGGAAGTAAACTATTTAGGATTCTTATTAAACGAAGCCGGTATAAGGCCAGATGAAAAGAAAGTAGAGGCGGTAAAACACTTTCCTATACCACAAACAGTTAGGAATGTACGGCATTTTCTCGGCTTGGCAGGATTTTATAGAAGCCACATAAAGGATTTTTCAAAAATTGCAAGACCATTGTTTGATTTAACTAAAGATGGTGTAAAATTTAAATGGACTACTGACTGTCAGACAGCATTTGAAACATTGAGAGATAAATTAATTACGGCACCAATACTTAAATATCCAGATTTTACAAAAGAGTTTATTTTAGCAACAGATGCATCAAAGGAAGGGTTTGGATGTGTTTTATCTCAGGAAATCGATGGCAAAGTTCACCCGATTGCTTTCGCTAGTAGAGTGTTACATAATGCTGAGAAAAATTATGACGCGTCTACTCTGGAGATGTGTGGGGTTGTATGGAGTTGTAAACTTTTTAGGCCATATTTGTTAGAGAGAAAATTTAAAATCATAACAGATCACAAAGCATTATGCTATTTAACTTCTTTGAAGGACCCAACAAGCAGAATTTTACGATGGAGTTTAAAATTGTCAGAATTTGATTATACAATAGTACATAGACCTGGAAAATTACATACTAATGCAGATGCTTTAAGTAGGAATGTAGGTCTAACTAACGTAAATTTAGTACAGAAAGAATTTTTTCCAATAATAGACTTAGATGAAATTAGGAAAGCACAAATAAAAGATGAGGAATGTCAAATTTTAAAATCACGTAAAAATTATAAAACAAGCCCAGAAAAAGTAATTTATTTTCAATCAGGAATCGAAAAATTAATTGTAATACCAAAATTATTAAGAAATAAAGTAATTGCATTACATCACGACCTAATTACGGCAGGGCATGCGGCGGTTAAGAAAACGTTGTGTAGAATAAAACAAAAATTTTATTGGCCTAATATGGAGGGTGACGTCACGAATTATGTCCGCGCTTGTAAGTCTTGCGCTCAGCGAGTTGATTACGGTAAATCAAAAGCACCTTTGGGTGACATTTTTACAGAACCGGACTTACCATATAAAGTAATAGCCATGGATATCGTGGGCCCTTTACCAATTACTAAAGATAAAAACAGATATATATTATCAGTAATAGACCATTTTACACGACATGCAACATTTATCCCAATAATAGAACAATCAGCAGAGGTCATAGCCAAAGAATTAATGTCAAAAATAATATGTCTTCACGGAATTCCAGAAATTATAATAACTGATAGGGGTTCAAATTTTACTTCTGAATTAATGCAAAACTTGTGTAAATTACTAGGTATTAAACGAATTTTGACAACACCATATCACGCAATGGCGAACGGACGTGCGGAACGAACACATAAAACAATATGTAAAATGTTATGTCATTTTGTAAATAATAATCAAGACAATTGGTCAGAAATTCTACCGTACGTATCTTTAGCATACAATACTCAGGTACATGAAACGACAAATTATACACCTTTTGAATTACTCTATGGACGTAAAGCAAGTATACCGTTAGAATCAACATTGAAAATTACTGAAGACACTTTTATTTATGACAATTATATAGAAAACGTTAGATCACATTTAAGCGAGGCATATGGTAAAATGAAATTATATCAATCAAACCAATTTGACAAACAAAGAAAAAATTATAACAAAAATACTAAACAAAATCAATACTCAGTGGGACAATACGTGTATTTATATACGCCTGCATTGAAACGACACAGGGTAAAAAAATTAACTAAACTTTGGCGTGGGCCATTTGTAATTCTGAAAGTTCTGTCAAAATTTAATATAATGTTAAAGGTCAGAAATCGTGAAGTATTGGTTCATGTAAACAGAGTTAAACCATGTTTGGAAGTAAGCAATGGCAAATTGCAACCAAAAAGTAAGAAAACTAGGGAAAATGGGCGGTTAAAAAATACTACAAGCAACGATCTAGACAAAATTTAGGAATAGGGACCTTAACAACGGATACCACGGGTACAACAGTTACGAACGCCACTAATGATGTAACTATACCTGATATTCATGCAGCCAGTACAAGTGCCATAGTACCAGCACTCATACAACCGCAAGGTAGGCCAATTCTTATAAAAAAGAAGCCATCTCGTTTTCAAAGTTACGATTTATCGTAAAAAGACAGAGACAAAAAAAATTACATAATAATATGTTCATTAATATGAATATAAAAAAAAGTAGAGTTAATGAGAGACAGAAGTGCAACTCCAATGTATCATGGTGAATAGGTAACTATGTGGGACCTGAATTACCTAATGGAACACCCTTTATATGAACACAACACTGTAGGGATTCGTTTAAATTGTAATTATAAGAGAAAAATTAAAATGTTAACAGTAATGAGGTAACATGGAATGATAATAATAATTAATTAAAATTACTTAAAGCTTCAATAAGAAATAAACTAAATATATTTTTTGTTAGGCTAAATGTTTCAATACATTCAATCAGGAACAGAGACAGGCAGAGCGCATAGACTCGAGAAGCGACGTGTGTTATCAAGTTACTTTGCTGACTGCGTAAACAAACAGTCGACTACGAAGACCTTGATGCAAGTTTGTAACGCTGTTTAATTTATCATGGGACAGGAACAAAAACTTTGGAATAAATTGATTTTAAAGTACTTTATACATTAAATAAAAACAAAATACAATTAGATAATGTTATTAAACATCATTAGGCATCGTGTAAAATTATTTTAAGTAACAATATTCTTTTTTTTCCAATAATTAAAAATAAATAACGTTTTTGGGAAATATAAAATATTACTAACCTTGAAAAATCAACGATGAGCAGTGCTGCTGGGACTTTGCATAGCTTGAATTGTCATGTAGGGTTCAAAATTGAATTAAGTAGGTTTGGAACACATACTTATATGACAAAGTAAAGGTGTAAATTCTCCTGACGGCATAAGTGTCTCAAAAAGGTGATCAGAAGGACACATAGGGTTGTAGGCTAGAAGAGTCTTTACGAAGGTTATTTTTAATAAGGGTTAAGGGTAGAATAATGATTAAATTTTTATCTATTAAATAAATAAAGTTTTTTTTGTACTATTACAAACTTTAATAAAAGTTAAAAGTAATTCATAAATGTTTTTAAGGAAATGTTTTAATGAAAAATATTTTTTTTTTGTTTTATAAACATTTGTAGTTAAGAAACTAAAGGATTTGTATGCTGTGTTAAACTAAAAGGGTGATTCATAAAATTTGACTTTCACACATAAACGAAGGAATTCAGAATAGTTAATAAATATTGGAGTTCAAATGGATATAGTTTTTAAATATTGAAAGGTTTTGTATATTAAGTATGACATAACAGAATAATGAAGGAAAATAATAAAATGAGGTCAATAAATATTGAAGAAAGGCTATTTTTTTTTGTATGCACTTAGAGAACAATTTTGGAAATGAAGAAAATGTTAAGTTTTTAATCGACGAGTATTGAAAAATAATTAATAATAAAACTGGAAGTTAAGGTGTATAATAAATGAGTAGTCTAAGAGCGTTTGTAAAATAAACTATTTTTTTTAATAAAAGAATATTTCATAGTTATGAGAAGGTCCATAATTGAAAGAGTTAAGTGGAGTTATGACTTGTTTAAATGGAATTAGGGCGATTTCAATATTGATAAGGAAGAAAGATATTTAAACGTGTTATAGGAGTACTTACAAATAATATTGTTTTGCTTATGAAATAAGGTGAAAAAATGATAAGCTATATTATAAAATAAAAATATATAATTGTACAGGTTTATACAAGTTGGTAGTTTAAGTGCGTGAATGTTATTTTGATTTGTTGGAATGAATATACACAGATTTGAACATTGTCTTCAACAAAGGGGAATATTACCCTTCTCAATTTCCGGCACTTTTGCCACATTTCTATGCTATCCACCTTTAACTTTTTCACACTTCTAGACAATGTAATTTAAATTCATGTATAGTCCGGAAAATAAGTTTAAATAAAATTAATTTGTAATGTTTTTTTTTTGCTATTTCGCTAATGGTATGAATGAATGAATATAAATATATAAAGCGAATATTAATCTTTGATCTTGAATATCGATAAATATTATATTATGATTATTTGTGTGTAATTTAAATGATAAATGAATAATGCGAAGATGTAGTGATTTGTCACACGTAAATCAAAGTAGTGCTAATTCGTTAAAAATATATAATAAATGGGAAAAATGTAATCATGTGATTGACGAATATTCCTATATAAATAAGTGAGATTATATAGTAATAGTGCGACGTGCTAGACAGTTTAAGAAGTATCAAAACATTAAGATATGGACAATTCATTCAATTAAGAGTGTACTACGTTATGTAGAAAAGTGCGACGAATAAAAATGTTTTATGATGAGATTAATAGTGAGGTGATAAATTTGACATATTACGGTTATTGTATTTATGTTGAAATAATAAGTAATGCGGAGTAAATAAATAACTATTTAGATATAGTCAACGACGGAAGACGTCAAAGAATGTCTTCGAAATAAATATGTATTGCAAACATGTGCAAATAATAGGTTTTATACAGGAATTGTATGAAATGTGGATTTTACATCAAGGAATTGAGTAAAATAATTGACAAATGCGATAGGAAGCTACTTTTAATGGTAGGAAGGATGTAGACGAATGGTCTAGAGACGTTAAATGGCTAGGCTATTCGTTGATTTCAAGTTTGAAGTCTTTATAAACTTCATTAGATTAATAGAAAAAGGAAGAGCGATCTCCTCGAAGCGAGCCAATGTGATGAGAGGTCACAAAAAGGGGGGGGGGTGAGTTATAATAAAATTGTTAAAAATATATTAGCTAATAACGTCATGGGGTAGAAAGCAAGATTATTTAAAGTTTCAATTATAAATTAGATATTGCATTTTCAATGTAAGTCGGAAGTGCCGACTACTGTGTAGCTTCAATATTATTCAGCAAAACGTGGATAAATTAAGTTGAGTCATAATATAAAAAGGTTCATAGAATTAATTGTTGATGTAAGAATTTGTCACGAGTGATTCAGAATTAACTGGATGTCGTAATGCTGACATGCTGGGAATTATAGCAGTCTAGAAGTTCACAGGAAAACTGTGCACGTGCAAAAATGTGCAAACTTGCTAAACCACTGCGTAGAAGCATTGCTCGACTTTACAGTTTTAAATTTCACATTAACTAAGTGGGTGTAACTAGAAGTCACAGCTAACTTACAATCAGAGGGGGGGGGGGTAAGTGTAGATAATCAACCATATTGTAGTTAAACTCTATAAGCCTTTTTATCTTACGTTGTTGTTATCTTAAATAATTCAAATGGAGCTAATACGAACTACTATATTATTAATAATGTTCATATCAGTAGATGCACAATACGATAAGGGAATAGTTTTTGAAAGATTAACAGATGTATTGGTAACAAGATCTGAGTGGACAATTGTAATGGAATATAACATTTCAAAATTAATAGATGAAAGTATAGGATTGAATGAGGCAGTAGTAACAGAAGAATTTTTTTAAAATAAACTAACAAATAACACTGTAACAATGAGAAACAGTAGTAACACAATTGAGAAGCATAACTTATTTTCACAATACAGGGATGAATTTGAGGTAATAAAAAGTAACTTACAGGGATACTTATCAGAAGTAGAAGGAATTATTGCAATGATTCCAGTACAAAGAAACAAAAGGGGTATTTTGAATGTGGGAGGTAAAATGCTAAAAGTACTATTTGGAACTATGGATAATGATGACTTAAATCAAATAGATGGGAAATTAGGTAGGCTTTCAGACTTTTCAGAAGACATTTACCACAGTTTTGAAGAACAACTAACAGTAGTCAGGGATATAAATGCACATATAGTTTCAAACACACATACCATAAAAAAAGTAATGACAACACTAATAAACTATAAAGCAACATTTTACAGTACAATAGAAAGATTAACTACACAACTAAATAATAATAATAACTTACTACTTACATATTTAAAACTAAATCTATCATTCAGACAGTTGGAACATCTAGTCATGAAATCAAAAATAAAGATCATTGAATTTAGACAGGCATTACAGTACATACACACAGGAAAGACTAGCTCTAAACTATTACCACCAGAAACATTTTTAAAAATAATAAAGGAAATTGAACACAACCTACCGAAATACACACACTTACCTTTTGAAGCAGAACAACATAACTTACACTATTTCTATGATGTAGCCAAAATACAGTCTTATTGCAAGGGACACATTTTAAAATTAGTAATACAAATACCACTGGGGACGCAAAAGGAAATTTTTGATCACTATAAAGTTTGGACGTATCCAGTATACAACACCAACACAAAAACTTGGGTGCAATGGGACGTAATGTACAACCACTTATTAATAGACTCAGACAGAAGAAATTATGTAGTAGTATCAGAGGATGATGCGGGAAAATGTAAAAAGGGGCCAATTGAAATATGTAATTTGGATTCAAGTATTAAAGGGGACATAAGATCAAGCTGCATGAGACAATTATTTTTGGAACTAGAGACAAGCTCATGTAGAAAGAAAATATTTAGTAAATTAGAATAACCTATTCTTTTTAGGGTAGCAAATGACTGGTTGTACAGTGCGGACAGACAGACACACATTACATTAAAATGTTACAGGGATAACGAAGTAAATTCAACAGCAATCATCATTGATGGTACAGGGAGGTT
>JAGFPH010002217.1:182701-202607 GCA_018207615.1 Philaenus spumarius
CCGCTACCAGCAGCCGGACGTGCAGGAGCCGAGCTGGAGAAGCGGGACCCGTTACAATAGTAACACAAGTTAACCCTGGGAAGGTTTAAGGCCATTTACCGAAGTCCTAGGACATTAGGGCTACGCCCCAGTGGCCCTTAAAGTTTCAATGTTAATCTTATGGAAGGTCAATCTTAAGAGGCGGTCGGAGTCGGCCGCGAAGTCCGCCTGCCCTTCCGTCTTTTTAACATGGGACGAACTCTTAAATTATATAATATTGGCTATGTGTGAAGATTGTAAATTAAAATAAAATGGTACAACCAAATAAAAAGTATTTACCAACACGTTAATGTAGAAAAATGTTGTATTTACTTTGTACCGACTCGAAAAACAGTGAAAACAAATTGTTATTTTCCCATAAGAAACACGTACATTTAGGGTGATTTTGTCGACGTTTTAAAATTGATGTACAAGCTAAATATAAATAATTATTCTATAAAAAGTACACTCATACTATTGCAATTGTCTCTATCATTTACTTTAGTAATTTTAACCGTGTTTACTATTTATACTAGGCATTTTAAAATATGTTAGCATTTGCAATGAAAAATACAGGCCGCAGTAGTTCGGCCGTAACCCTGCAGATAGGGTTGGCGTCGCTCGCCAATCTTCTATACCTTTTCCCGCCCTCCAGTAGTACAGTACAACCATTGTATTTGGATAACCTAATAGAACTCCGATCCAATGTAATATTTTGTTCCACTGGAAATTCGACTTTTTTGGCGCTATCTATTGGGGAAACGAAGGAAGCTGTTTGAAACACCAATGCTACCAATGCTTTCTCCCTAGCGCTACCTCGCGGCGCGATCATGTACTATTTTCGCGACAACCTTTTTCCGGCACACTGGCCCCGTATGGATGCAAGATCTATTTATTATTCATGATCTATGGTACAACCAATGCTCGGTCCGTCAACTTGAAGATTTCGGTTGTTCTTGTATTCCAGTGATTTTATGCTATTACAATATTTGCATTTATATTTGTACAATATTTTTTACTGAAGTAAACAAAACTTATTGGCATGGCTACATGTTTGTTATCCTTACTATGCGTGTTTGAAACAGGCAACACCGGTAAAAATAACCTATTTTAAATTTTTACAGTTTCAAACAATTTGTGACAGTAAATATTATAATCTTATAAGTCACAAGCAAACCATGTTGCAATATAAAAAACCAAGCTGGACAACTTTTTAAAATCATCAGTAATGAATTGAAATAAATATTGAATTTCTGTTTAAATATAATATTTACAACTAATGTTCAATTAGAGAACTCAAGATTTCAATATTTACTTATGAGAGGTAGGCTACTAATAATGTCAACGCGATTCTTATACATACGGGCGGACATACATTTTGTAAGCATTATCGCCCTCTTATCATTTTCTATTACGGGTAAAGGCCAGGCAGTCTAGCTTTTGAACGCGTATAAACAAATAACAGTGTTCTTCACTTTATTGGCCGGTCTGTCTCTCGGTCTCCCTCCCCCTCTCTGATCGTATATAGGCCTAGTAACTTATGGAATAAATTAATGATAAACAAACTACACATTTGCAAATTTGTTTTTGTAAATTATTAGTTCTCTTTATTTTGATTTCTACTGGGTTCTTTATTAACTAGAGTTAGACAAAATTGTATTACTTGGATTTTAACAACTGAAATGCATACGGTATAGTATATATTGTAATATTTTCTATTTTTGGGTTGTAGGCTACATTTTTATATTTTATATTCTAAACCTTTTTATCTCATGATATTACGGTATTAGATAAGGATTAAACATTTGCAAATTGTTTTTTATTTTTACATAATTTAATAAAATCTAAAATCTGTATGTATCTGTTTTCTGTTTAACCATCACAGCGAGTATTTTTATAATGTTATTGTTAATAGCCTCGTTGCATAATGAAATATATTTCTTAGTTGAGCTGTGATTGTTTTATGTTTTTAATTTTGGGGCCCTCAGTCAATGTCTTGCATATACCGTGAAAATAAAATAATATTTGTTTTAATTCTTCAAAAATGAAATTGAAGGTAAATTGAAATGAATATACATTACAGTAGGCTAACCAAAAGTAAACGCTTGTTTTAGTAATACAGTGCAAATAGTCGGATTCTGAGAATAATGGTTACCGGAAAAGTCACATCCGTCTGAGGCAAGGAAATATATTTGACTACTGAAGAAGTAACACTTTTTTGTCAAACACATAAGAAGCTTATATAAGCCTATATATATTTTTTTTCTTCAAAATATTTCGACAGTTTATTATATATTTAGTTTAATTTATCTAATTAAATATGGAAAGAATAACACAATAAATTATATGTGATAACAAGATTGTGTTATATGACAGAAATTAAATGTAATTCATTATTAATAATATAGTAATAAATTAAACATAACCTGTATACAAGAATATACTGGTGCCGCAACGCCATTCCGATACTGCTTTTTATTATTGTTTTATTTTACGTTTTGTTTCAATAATACACTCCCTCAATCAAACTCATTCAACACTCGGTTCAGAATTTATTTATAAATCCAACATAATCTGTGTTCATATCAGTTCTAGTGTACACAATTATTATAACGTTCAACAAAAAACCAAGGCAATAAAGCCCCCCCCCCCCCCCCGTTTTTCTACCCAGACCACCCGGTGATGTCTCCTTTCCGAATCATCACCCCCCAAATTCAAATCCTATTTACGCCACTGATGCGAGCAAACTACAATAAAGTCTCCCACATTGTCCCTCAGCTCGATATCAAAATAGGACAACAAGGGCTTGGCACCCTTTTGCCAGCCTCGTGGCACGTTTTTGAAACTAGAAAAGTTGTACAAGAATTGTATTTTGCAAAGAATAAAGCTGCAAATAAAACAAATATAATTTTATTCAAATCAATTGCTTGGAAAAACTATTCATGTTGGCAATAAGCATCATGCAACCATAAAGAGTGCCTATTTGCTTTTTGATTTTTTAAATAATAGAAGAACTCTACTTTGATGTGTTCAATAAAACATAATTATTTCACACAAAAAGATTAATTAATGTAAATGAATCGTTAAGATTATTGTAGTCTTATTATTATGTATATGCAATTCAATAGCACTCCACTGAATTTGAATAATATTATTTTGGAAATGTTTTAAAATTTAATAAAATAAAAAATTATGTTTTTAAATATGTGTATAACATAACTTACATGGTTTTGCGTGAAATTTATTAAACACCCAATATTTTATGAAAAAGAACAACTTTTGAATTCGTTTTTTCCTTCCATACAAATGATATATTTTTTGATTGCGGGACCAAGTTATCATAGTTTGCACAGTGTAGTTTTTGTGTCAAGTAGGCGTGGCAAATCAAGTGGTTTTGTGTGACATAGCTTTATCCAAAACCCTACCACTTTTACTTATCCCGTTTGTTTGGAACCTTTGACAGTAATGGATGAAATTGACGTGCGTTTCATTGTTCGCCTGACAATTTTAAATAAACACGACAAAAATAAAATACATCTTAAATGTAATAATATGAAACATGATAAGGAAACAAATGCAATAGATATTTACTTGGGTCTGTAATATCCTAAGGGTTTTTGGAATTATAGTCAACCAGAAAAATGACAAATAATATGACTTTGGTATACACAAACTTTGAAAGCTGTAGCTGTAGGTATTGAAGAAATATTGCTAAAACATTGCTATTACAATTACAATATTTGCATTTATATTTGTACAATATTTTTTACTGAAGTAAACATGACTTATTGTGTAAACATTGTTTTTGTGTAAGAAAAGTAATTTCTTGATATAATACATAAAAATTGCTTAGGTTTATAGTCTTTTACTGATGATTTAAATGTATGATAAAGGTTATTAACTAAAAAAGAGACATTTTGCCAAGTTTTTGCTTAAAATTATATTTGCCTTTAAAATTTGCTATGTGCTATGTACAAGTACAAAAATAGTTACAGTACATTACGTGTGTAGGCCTACTTTTCTTATAAAAAGTAAGCATATTATCTGCACCCTTTAACTAGCCAAAGATATACGTAAAATAGGGGTTTTAGAAGTGAACATTTAAAAAATTTTCCGGGGGAGTATTTTCGTTTAGTTCGGCAGCGTTCCGGTACTGGAAAAAATACGAGTAAAGCCATGCCTAAAGTTGAACTTTTTCCTTTCGTTACTGAACATTTTTTGTTTCTTGAGGTAATAACTTTAACAATGTTGTGTCAATACATTTTTTAATTGCATATAGATGAATTCTTTGAACCTTTCTCTACAAAAAAGGTACAAAACACTTTTGGATTGGGGTTAATTTAATATTTTCGGCGAATTTTAGCACAAAGTTAGTATTGTAACTTGCTAAACAGCGTATATAATTAAAGGTACTAAAATGATATTCTCTTTTACATGCAATCCCCAAGTTCATAATTTTAAGATTGTAATCTCAGCACGTCATCATCTGAGGATCCAGCTTCAGCATCAGCTGATCCAGAGGCACCACGGAAAAATTTGCTTAATGCTTTAGCCTTCTGTTGGTCTTTTTTTCAATATCAGCCTTTATTTTTCTATAAAAATTACCCGAAGGCTTTTTTTTTTTTTTGGCGACATGTTAATTATTGGAACTTACAGTAATGGGTCTATTTCTCATATCAGTCAATAGATTATGGCGATAATGTGGTTACTAAAAAGTTTGATGGCTGATTGGCTGATTTGAGGAGGTTATATGGAATTGTGTGGTGACTGGTGGGGCCCGGTGGGGGTGAAATACTCATCCATACCCATCCCACCACTCAGGACAGCGGAGTGGGCGCCTCATTCCGCTTCGCAGAAACTATGCAACTATTTTTAAATACAGACTCGCTGTCGCTCCGCTTCCGGCGGGATTGGCGACCGGCCGGCTCGGATTTTCGGAAGTATACGCCGTGCGTGCCCCCCACCCCCAACACTTTTAGTTTCCTGCCACCTCATGCACTTTTGTTGTTATAATATATAGAATATTAGACAAAAAAATATTTTCTATTATTCTCCTTATTTTCCAATTACAAGTACCACAATTTTGTTCAATCGCCATGGCGCCCCGGTGCCGATGGCGCCCTGTGCGGTGGCACAGGTCGCACATGCCAAGATCCGCCCCTGCTATACAGTAATCTAAAAAAATAATAACTAAAAGTTATTATAAGTCACCCAAGGCCATAAGTCAAACCGGGCGCAGGCCCCAAACCGGTTTGCGATGGTATAATAAAAAGCAAATAAAAAGAAGATAGAAAAAATAAGAAAATACAAAACGTTTAGTTTTTTTAGTAGGCGTTTAACCCTCCAAGCGGCAATGTAAAATAGTTTTGAGTTTTTGCCACTTTCAAGCATATTTTCATAAATTCGTAAAAAATAGTAAATTAACTCTAATGCAAAAGTGTTCCGTGGCTTTTTTATAGGAAAAGGTCTAAAAGAATCGAAATGCCAGTAAAAAATTTATTGATATAAAATTATAAAAGTTGTTAGCTTAGGAAGTAAAACATGTTCAGTAACGGAGGAAAAATTTCAACTTTAGGCCTACATAAAAAGAAGTAAACATTTTTTGTAATTCTTTAAAAAATATACAAAACATAAAATTGAAATGTATACTTGAAAATTTGATGTAACCATTTATATTGGTCTCAGATATTCTAGAATGAAACAAATTGTCTAAACGTGTGACATATTTCACCAAAAATAATGTAAATAAAGTTATATAACACTGTAAAATATGGTTTATAATTTCTTTCAAGATAGAAAAAAGTTTTGTAATTTAGGTCTAAATAGAAGTGCATAAAAATAAATATCAATTTAAATAAAAAATCAGAAAACACATGTTTTTATGTTCCTGCGACAAGAAACGCTACTAAAACAGGTTTTTTTTGAAAATGGAATTACGAATATATAGTTTATTAAAATCGAATTAATTTATATCAAATTGTAGAGAACAAAAAATCATAGAACTGAACTGTATATTTGAATTTTTAGGTAGCTGGCTGGCCCGACTGCCAACTTACTGTATGCAGAGTATAATAATGTCAACGCGATTCTTATTGACGAACCTAAATTTTGTAAGCATTCTCCCCCTCCTATCATTTCCTATCCTATTACGGCTGAATTCCAGGCAGTCGAGGGTTGTGCTACCTCACTTTGTGCAGGCAGCGCTCCAAGCAGTGATACGGACAAACTTGTAGAGAGCGACTCTGGTGCTTACTTTGGAAACTAAAACGCAGTTTTCATATCAAGTCCTGCCGCCTCTTAAGGAAGAAGAAGAAAGATTTCTTTTGATTTTATCAGGGGCACAAAAAACAGCTGTTCGTATGAAAAGCTTAAAACAGCTGATTTTGATCAACAACTGATTTGGATAAAAAACTGAATATAATTTTAGGTTAGGTAAATCAAGCAATGAGCAGAATCCCATTATAATTTACATCGGCCCTCAGGGATACGAATTACAGGCTTTCAAAGTTTCAAATTAAGCAATAGCGAAACATTGCCGGGTCAGCTAGTTTAAAATAAACCACACTAAAATCGACCTGCCCTAGATCTTCAGAAATATTTATCAATAGGGTTTTAACCTATTTAAAACACACAAAATTTCAAAGTGCCCTTGTTACCGATGAATTAAAAATGACATTTCTTAGTTTTTTTTTTTTTTTTATAAAAATGACAACATTTTCTTGTATTTGTACACAACAAAATGAAACCTAACCTACAAAAAGTATTGATATAAATCAGCTGGTTGGGAAAGCTCCAATTATCACCTCACACAAGTCAATCTTTAAACAAAATTTCGTTCACTCAAAATGTATGAGGAAGTGTTGAAGCTCACACATTTTGTGTGAGCTTTTGAGTGAGCAAATGTTTCTGGATTTGTTAATTCAACAAGAATCTCACACAAGTTCTCATACATGTGTACAAGTGTAAACGTACCTTTAATTCAAAAAGTGTCTCACACAAGTTCTCATACATGTTTACAATTAGTGTAAACGTACCTTTACAGTTTACAGTTACAAATAGAAGCTACAGCTTTATTCAAAACTAGGTAAAAGAGGTCAGCTGCACGGTATATAGAATATTAGCGGTAGGGTTCACGCTCATCTACTCTTGACGTCATCGGTGCCCACTGCTAAGAGAAATCAGCTGTTTATTATCGATTGCAGTCGTATTAACAGAGTATATTATTATACATATTCTGTACAAAAATCATCAAGATACGATACATTACTTTATTTATAAATTATTATTATTAAATTTTTAGTATGGAAAACGTATATACTTTGTAAACAAAATTTTACAATACATTTTTTAAATGTACATATCTTTTGATATATATGTATATATATTCGATTTTAAATAGTAAAAAAGATTTGGATTTAAAATAAAATTCTCTGTAACTTATTACATTCATAACCCAATACAAAATTAAAATAAATAAATGTCAAATAATAAAAAATAAAAAAATATTGTTCACCATTTGTCGAATTTGAAATAGTAATATTTACAGGGCTAATCAGTAAAGGTATTCAAATTTGTTGTAACAAACTGATTTTTTTAATTGTTATTATAGATATGTTTTCTATATGTGGTTCAAATTTTATTAAAATCTGTTAAATATTTTTAAAGTTATTCAGTTTTTACTGAAGAAATGAACAAACAATTTTTCATTGAATAAAGATATCGTAAAGTAATTTTTATAGGAATAATCAGTAAAGGTATTACAATTTGATGTAACAATCTGATTTTTTTATATTATTATTAAAGATATGTTTTCTATGTGTGGTTAAAATTTTATTAAAATCGGTTAAATATTTTTAAAGTTATTTAATTTTTGCATAAGGCTCCATGATAAGCTTATGGAGCTTATAGAAACTGGGCACCGATGACGTCACGAGTTACTGCGCATCCACTCGTAAACCCTACCGTTAGGATTCTATATACCGTGGTCAGCAGTGTCAGTAGAGTTAGTTGAAAAACTTCTTAAAGCAAAATTAATCTCTAGAAATAAGTATAAATAGGATTGTAACCTGACATAAAAAACCCCCAAAGTGCTCTTGTAAATAGCACAATGAAATAAAAATTAGGTCAACATTTCATAATTTCTTTTAATAAAATGATGAAATTGTCTTTCATTTAAAACAAACCTCACTACAAACGGCCAGGTAGGTATAATAGCTAGGTACAATCAGCCTTGAAGTAATAGCTACCAAAGGGGTTGTAACCCAAAACCAAAAAACCACAAATGCCCTTATTATATAACGATGATATAAAAATTAAATTTTGTAATTTGTTGATAATATGGACAACAATCTTTTTAATTCCAAACAAACCGCACGAAAATCGGCTATGAAGATCTCCAGAAATAGGTATCAATAGTGTCATCAAACTTTTAAGGCAATGCTGAATTATTTATTATATATAAGATATTTTACAAATTTTAAAAGTAAAATTGGAACTTGGAAAGATTCCTCTGCTGAGCGTTTTGGAATGAAAAAGGTCAATTATGTTAATAGTATTTTACTACATAGGACTTTATGGTGATGATTTATCTTGTATATTACTTGCAATTAATTTGGGTAAACAACAATAAGAGAACAATTATTTTATGTTTCTGCATTTATAGGCTACTATATTTCGTGAAAAAAAATATAAAGTATAAGTTGTGAAAGGAAAAAGTAAAACAAATTATGTTAAACAACAGCTGTTTAAATTTTGAGTGATTTGTCTACAAATCGATGGAATAAATTAACCGATTAGTTTTCTTACGTTCATAGTTTATCGCCAGAAGTAAGTGTAAATAGTAAACACTTCTTCTTATAGGCTGTAACTGTATCATGACAGAAAATGCCACAAATTATATTTTGCGTTGTATCACGAACAATATGATGGACATAATTTAAGTAGTAGTAATAAACATCTAATTTGGATATTTCTGAATCGCAAACATATACGATCATGTATGAGTGGTCAAAAGGTTCTGGTTGTTTTGATTAAAGCAGTTTTGGTTGCATAAAAAAAGTTTGGGTATTATTATTTTGATAGTATACGTTTTACAAAACAATTTTACTAGAAATTAAATGTATTATGGATAAATACTGAACACGAATTATTACTGTACATGCAATTAAAA
Organism: Philaenus spumarius; assembly: GCA_018207615.1. Taxonomy (NCBI): domain Eukaryota; kingdom Metazoa; phylum Arthropoda; class Insecta; order Hemiptera; family Aphrophoridae; genus Philaenus; species Philaenus spumarius. Next base: position 191,889 of record JAGFPH010002217.1, read on the forward strand.
TAAATTTCTGAAAACTTAGAGCGCAACTTCCTGCAAGGAAGTAAAAGAAAGTATTTTTTCCTGATTGTTGTAGATTGTCAGACAATACGTTTTCCTATATTTTGTATTTAATCACAAAACGTTCGTAATCTAACTTAATGGTTACATATAATTCAGGAAAATGACGAGAAATTTTATACTTCAATATTTCTGTATAGGTATGGATAATTAATTTCAATTACTTTTATAGTTTTGTAATACTAATTGTTTCAGAAACGAGGCAGAAAGTTTCTATCTTGACCTAGGCCTAAAGAGAATTATATATTTTTGGACATTTGGCTTTAATTTAATATTATATCTTCAAATTAGGTTTTGTAAGCTTTGCCTAGTAATGTTAGAATTACTTATTATTACCGTAAGAGTTAAAGATCAATTAATTTCCCTAAAATAATATCTTGTGCGAACCTAACCTAAAACTGCAAACAATATGTGAATATAGTTAGAACTATAGAAAGCAATGTGCCAAAATAAAAGGTTATCAAAAATTAGCCTTTGTAGGCCTAGGCATATTAACATAATGCATCTTTTTGAAACCAAACGAGAAACTAAAAATGTAAAAGTTTATAATACATAATAAAAAGTAGTAAAATATATATGATTTATAGATAGGTTTGTAATATGATAATAGCCTATCCTAAATATTTTAATATCAAGTCCATTTGCAACCAAAAATGAAAAAAACTGTGTAGGCCTATAGTTTTTTTTAATAATTGAGAGTAGTAGTAGTTAATCTTTAGCATTTTAAATACCCTAACATTTGGTATCTAATTGATACCTAATCACTGATTGATATAGGCCTATTAAGATAATAATTACATTTACTTAGGCCTATTATCCTGGTTTTGGGTTATGTTTTTTGTTTCAAAACAAATGACAAAGTGAAATTAGGAGTGATAGGCCTAATGAAATATACACCACAGACACTGTACATTGAACAAGATGTTTGTTATAATATTAAATAACATTCATTTTTTATTTAACTAATAGGCGAAAGTATATACATTAACAATCCAGCCGTTTGAACTAACGTGAAGACCTTTTTATATAAAAGTAAGTAGCCTAGTGGGCCATCCTAACTTAATTCAATTTTTCTTTGTTCAACTCAAATAACTAACGAGTGGTAACTGTCTATGTTTAGGACGATTATGTTGTTGTAGAAGGTAGTTTATTTTTAATGAAGTGTGTTTTAAATTTGTTGTAAGTATGAAACAGTTTGTAAACATAGTAACTTATATAAGTTGGTGTAGCGGTGTAGGCCTATTAGTTATTGTCTATAGATGTATAACAGAAACACAAGCATAAACAATAGCCTGAAGTTCTAACTTATAGTCTTTATTCACAGTTTGTTTACCTGCATTCAACATTATAACATATTATTTAATTTGTGCATTTTACTAAAGTGAACTGGTTTTGTTGTCTTACAACTAACTTAAATACGATACTTTTCGAATGTATTTTGAAGGTGACACTTCATAACAGCTGGAGTGTGATTCTATACTTTAGCCTTGTTTTATATTATTAACGATACAGCAGTAGGCCTATCGTATAATCTAAGTTTATATGTTTAACAATGTGTTAGCAATTTATGTTTGAGGTTATTGTATTAAAATACCGGGTATTCGGGTAACCGATCGGGTAAGATTTTCAGTAGGCCTTTGTTTAAGCGTTATATTTGTATTGATGTTTAAAACTTAGGCTACCCTTTATTAAGTTGTGAAATGTTATAGGCCTAACCACAAAACTTTCAATATATATTTCTCTCATTTACAGTAAACTTTGAACAAACTGCAGTTTTTAAATACACTATCCCAGCCATTCTTTTTTTAAAGTGACCCAAGAGGAAAGCAAACATATAATTCCACTAAAATAATTTCTAAACAAAAATTTTCTTTTATTTTTACTTTCTCCACCCTATACGTAGTATATGGAGAAAGTATTGTTTTCGTAAAAATGTTCGAATTTGAATTTTTAGTTGAATTATCTGTTTTGGTGCTCCCAGAACCCCAAAAAGTTGTTTAGTGCAATTATCTGTGTTGGTGCTCCCTGAACCCAAAAATATTTTTAGTGGAATTTTTTGTTTTGGTCCTCCCTGAACCCAAAAAAGTGTTTTAACGTGGTGTCTGTCTGTCAGTGTGTCAGTATGTATACACGACCAGAGAGGACACTATTGGTCCGATTTTCATGAAATTTGGTATGTAGGTACTAAACCCTAATATATCCAGGCGTTTTTTTCATTTTTTGGAATTTTTAATTTTTAAGGGTAATTTACCCCTAAAAACCCATAAAAAACGACAAAAATGAAAATTTCTCAAACACGGCTCTAACGATTTTGATCAAATTTTCAGTATTTATAGTGCTTAAGATGCCAAACAAAATGACACCACCCGCTTTTATCAAAACTTCGGCGTTTTATAATTATGGGGAAATGTTAAAAAATAAACAAGTTTATGTTATCAATCTAGCATCGCGGCGACGGCCGCACGAGGTAGCACAACTGTAGCGAGCACGGCCACTAATTCAAAGGTCGCGCGATCGAATCCCGCCTGGGACTATAATTTTTTTATACGATTGACGTAGGTAGAATATTATTTTTTTTTGTTTGGTTCTAAAAAGTAGTAAATAAATTATTAAAAAAATATTATTTTGACTACAGTAAGTTGGGAGAAAGTTTGTGTCAGTTAACTGATACCATTTATTAAGTTTGGAATCAGTCGTTTAGAACCATTCGCCATCTCTCACCGATACTTTGGCGTAGCTAAGAATACACTAACATAATATATATTCAATACCTGTAGAGCCAAGTTTAATTATTATTAGTAACTTTCAACCTTGAATTGAGCTGGAATTCTATATTAAAATTAACAAGTCCTGCCTCACGTCCAGAGAGCGTACCCTCCCGTTACGCTCACGAAAACATTTTTAACCCATTATAAAAATTATGATATAAACATATTTTGTTAGTATTACCTCATAACCTGACCTTTATTATATTTTCCTTACAACAGAATTACAATAATTGTATTTATTTATTTTATATGGCCTACATAGCTTCCTGAATAGTGAAATGTTAATTAAAATGTCCCGTCCGTTACAAAATAAATGACTGTACCAGTATTAAAACAACAGAAACATAGCATACAGTGTACTTTCCATAATGTTTAAATACTTTAAATTAAGTATTTTTTGTCACTATTCAGCACTTAGATAGTACAGGCAACCCAAAGCTGCCGATAGACCTACTAACCTGCCGTTACCACATCAGCTGATTTGATAGCTGATATGCTCACTCGCATAATATTACAGACTGTATAAGATAATTGTGAAACCCTAAAAAAATTACCTATGAGTAAACCTAATAATTAATAATGAATATAGTTTTAATAAAACTTATGTTTATGCTGAAAAAGTAATGAACTAGAATTATTAGAAACCTTGAAGTAAACTGTCAGTTTTGAGGAAAATTTCCTTCCTCGTTAATATAATTTTATGTTGTGTAAATATTTTATTTTGTTGGAATATTAACAGGCCTACTTGCACTTTATTACCTGCTTATTACAGTACAAAGTTATTAAAATTTCTCTTGATATTATTAATTAATTTTTGTATTTTGATGTTGGAAGTGTCGAAATATAATTTTTGTTTTTACTTTCCATGTACGGGATGATATGTAGGTTACCGTTGTCAAAACACTATGATACCTAGGCTCGTAAATAATAATTTTAACTTAAATATAGACACATACCTTATGGTACAGTATTATCATAATTAGCTCTTTCTTTAAGTACAAACGCTTTAAACTTGGTTTATAGCTTAATACTCGGTTTTCCTTTACTCATTTATTTTGCTTCCAACTATCATCTTATCTGGTGCGAGTTGTAAATAATAAATTACCTAAATTATTGGAGTTTGACTGTTTTATTCAATTATTGAAACACAACTTTACTAAATAAATAATTTAGTTAGTGGCATTCAAAACAATTTTACCTTAGGCCTAATTGTTTTAGCATGGAAGAAAACATGTTTTCAGTTATCATTGATTGGAAAAGGTTGGGACCACGTTTGGATTGATCCCAGCATCTCTTGTTTCAAAAAATGTACAGAATTTTCACAATCACTAGCCTTTGCCTATAATATGTAGTACAAGATAATTCACTAACAGTTATAATATAAGTTAAAGGTACCAACGAATAACCAGTTATTTAAAAAGGTATTTTGTAACTGTTATCTCGGACTCCTTCCAGGCTTTGTTCTAGGCGTTCTTGTTCTTACTGATCTCTAAAGAACAATTTTTAGCTGTTTTCAATACCTCTAACTGTTTATTTACCTTTGAACTTTTGTAACAAAGCAGTTATTCGTGTTTAACTTTAATATGAAGAACATTTTAATGATAAATGCCTAATTAATAATTTGTATATTGAGATTTTTTTAATATTTTTAAAATTTTTTTAATTTTTGCAAAACACACAAATACTGATTTTTAGGCTATATTAGACACGTTTTTCTAGCCAGCTCCATTAAATTATCACATTTTATTCAATATAATAAAATAATTCTAATTTGAATTATACCGTCTTCAGATGATGAATTAGACAATATTTTAAAAATAAATTATTAATTAAAATTGTTAAATTATTATTAGTTATTATTTAAGGTTCATACAAAATTTAAATTTAAATTCTGAAAAATTTCTACACATCGCTAGTTTTTCTTCTTTTTTTGAGATAATAAACAAACTGAAACGGAGATATCCAACTCGAATCACGTTATACCGCTGAAACCTCTAACAACTGAATCACGTTATGGTATAACAGCGAAAGAATTTAAGAACTATTACTGATGAAATAATACTAAGACCTAAACTGTTATAAAAGAACTGATAATGGTAAAATAACTTGGTGGGAGATAGAGAGAGATAATATGTTAATCATTGTACATCTTTTGTTAACTGGAACCACCTGTACCGGTTGAAAAATAACTATGATAACAATATTCGTTACTGCTTACAAAGTTGTAACTTGGTAAATAGTAACACCTACGTAAAGTAACTGGTACTGGAAATAAATGCTACCTAGTTATAACGGTTACTTGTTGATACCGGTAAAACATATCAGTTATAGGAAATACCGCTCATCTGTAGTTTCTACGTAGAAGTTCGTGTGCTTGTTTTGTGAAAAAGTAACACAGTGTCAAGATACAAACACATTAGTACAAAATTAAACCAAAGTATGACAGTATTAAAAATAAAATGCAATTATGTTACTAAACATTTGAATTTATTTAACATTTCCTTTTAACGATATTGATTTTGTATGTAACTCTGAGAAAAATAGGTTACGAAGTTTGTATACAGTAACTAACTTTTAACAATAGGAATGATATATGTCTACTCGTCGTGTTTTTCTACATTGACATTAACTATTTAAATTAACTTGGATTTCGAGAAAACATTAGTAATAAATAACTAACAGTAATTAGTAATAATTCGTGGCATTTTTAATAACAAAATACAATATTTGAATAAACCCTTAACATATTACGACAAAATGCAGCCGAACTAGGTATGTTTTTGCAGTTTTGGATTAGATGATGTTTTGGTTCGAAATTGTAATGATATCTTTTAGACGTGTAAACTTAAAGAAATTAAATTTTATATTTTTAGCCGGCAAATATAAAATTCGAGATGGTCTAATAAAGTTTGAAAATGCTAATTTGGTTTTAGTACGTCAACAAAATCGAAATGGCTATATTCAATTATAATTTGTATTTTGTTATAAAATATAAGTGCTTAAGTGGTTTTAATTTTTTTAACTAAACATATGTTGATTTAAAGTGAAAGTATTAATTTTTAAATACTTGTTTAATTTGTGCATTTGTATTGGTAGCATTCACATTAATGTCCAAGTATATTTTTACATTGAAATGTATAAAGTGATTTAAAATTGTATACAGTGTGGTTTTTTAAATGGGCCACCATTGGTATCTTGTAAACCATAAATCTGACAGCAAACTTTAAATGGGGAACCTTCCCTTGCTTTTTGAGAAATTAAAAAATAAGTATTTGTGATTCGCCGCCATTTTCCAATATGGCGGCCAACTTTCGAATTTCTTATGGTGAAACAAACTTTGTTTAATGATGATTTTGGATTTAAAAAGTTATTTTAAGACTTTTTTTTTTTTTTTGACTAACCGTTTAAAAGTTCAAGAAGGGTATCAAGTTTTAGAAACACTATATCTGAGCAGAAACGTTTTGAACTAAAGAAAACGTTCTTAACAGTAACAAAATATTGTTTAGACAAACAAATAACTTTTTGAAATCAACAAATACGGTTTTGTAAATTTTTAAACCCATAATATAGAGGAACTATGTGACAGAACTACAAATTTTTCACACTTAAAAAATGAAGCTGGTATCACATGTTTTATTTGTAATATTTAACAACAGATATTTGAATTATAATTCAGTAAACCTTTGTCGTTAATAATTTTGGTTTGTGTTTATTTTGTTAACCTAACCTAAAAAGTTTGCATGTGAAAAATATTTAACTGATAAATTTTCTATGTTGGTTGCTGTGGTATTGAATGTAAATGCATTTAAGAAACGCTGTTATTTCAATATAGGCCACATCTAAAATTGTGTTGCTTAGCTTTTGATTCAAATCAGCTGTTTTATTGTTATAAGCCTGGGAATCAACCCTTAAAATCAATATTTTGCTGTGTCCTTTCTTAGTGCACTTCTACACAGTAGTATGAAGGAACCCTGAAAATTGTAAGACTCTATCACTGTTTTGCCCGTACTTTGATTATGAATCAGTCAGTCAGGACTTCTTCTTTTATTTACACAGATATTATATTATGCTAAAATATGTGGAAATAAATTATTCTTTGCTTATATTGTGTTGCAGGAGTGTATGTGGTCGCAGCTTTCAATGACCGTTTTTATGAATTTCCAAAAAATAAAGAGTTATTTACAAGCTGGGTAGAAGAAAAACCAATAGAAAAGAAACTTCCATTGCCGAGCGCTAATACCGATGGAAAGAACTACAACAGAGATATATTAGATTTCATCCGTACACTTGATTCACTCGTAGAAAGAACTGCCAGTGAAATAAGATCTAGTCTAAAGAACGATAACAATATTAACATTGGATTAATAGATTCTACCTATGATAATGATGAAAATTACAATGATATTAACGTTAACAAGATTCGTGATAGAAGACAGCTTGAAAACGAGCGAATCCCAGATCTGTTTTCCACTAACCCCGTCCCAATCAAACCAGATGTCCAACCAAAGAAAACACCCGAAAGCGAGTTTATAAATATGGGTTTTTTGCCGCCAGGGCTTCCTTCAAATGTATTTTTTCCGAGCACACAGAACTCAACTGAAAATAAAAAGCCCAACGAAAACACATCATTTCTAAGTTTTTTTGAACGTTTAGGCAACGGAAATTTTGACGATATACCAAACGTATTCAATACTTCAAAAAACAATTTTAGTTATAACGAACCAAGTCGCAAAATTCGAAATATAACGCCAAACCTGTCTCCCGATGTAGGTCCGATAAAAGCACTGAACATTACTAAAGAGAGAGACATAAAAGATGGACTTGGAGTCGTTAATGCGCCCTCTTTTCAGAACCTCGAAGAGGCACAAGAATCTACAATACAAGAAGGAATACACCAGAGAGTCGATAATGACAAACTCAATAAAACACTTCCATCCAATGAGGCGGATAAGAACGAGGTCCGTATTCTGACAAATATTTCTTCAACAAATTTTGATTTATTTGATGAAGTTATGCTTCAAAACAGATTAAAAAGTATTAACAATAACAATCACTTGCAGGAATTCGGTATGAAGAGGGTTCTCGAAGAAGAAGACGAGAGCAAAAAGATAAACACTATTCTGCAACAGATGATGAATAAAAATGATGGTAAACACAATTTATTAAATATTTTAATGTCAGTAAGTAGTTATGTACATCTATAATATTCATCTCATGTTTGATATGATACGAAAACAAACGTATATAGCATAAGTAGGCTACTTTTATATTGAGGGTTTCAGAAGGATGTAAGTTGAATTTTGAGAAATTTTCCCTTTCTAATAAGCAAAGGCTTGACAGGAGTGAAATATATTTCTGAGTTGACCGCAGCTGTCCAAGTGGCAGAGCTGTACACTACTAGCATTGAGTTTGTGTGCGTTTCATTCTTCCGCTTGAAAATATAGGGCAGCTTCATAAAGGCCGAAACTTGAAGGTTACAAACGTAAACGTGACTGTAAACCTACTGAAATGCGCATTCGTGACAATGTATGTGAGTACGTGTTATTAAACACAGATTTTTCTCACACATTCAATATTAACGGATGTACAGTACGATTTTTTTAACCGTGCCCTAGGCAACGATATACTAACCTGAATGATAACGTTATAAATCGCTCTGTCTACTCTAGTTTTCTCTACGAAACTGAGCCGAAAACCGAGCTTCAATAACACTGTCATTTAATACACTTAGCAGCGATGTAAAATTATGAAACTTTCACGGATACGCAGATAAGAACCATACGATTCGCATGATGAAAAAAAAATCAATTACAAAACCTATTTCATATTTTAAAAATCAATATTACAACTTTAATAATATTAGTACTTTAATCATGACATGAAATTTTCACACCGCTGGAAAGTTTTTTATTTGTTGGTCAGAGACAAAGTGTTCGCGAGAAAGTTTTAGATAAAGGTCCAAATTACATTTTTTATTTGAAACATTTTTTCGTTTGACTTACGGTTTGCTCAGAACGGATGTCTGGAGTTAGATTCCAGGGAAAACTTCCTGCCTGGGGGAAGTAGGCCTACTTGGTGTCTGGCATTTACCTTAACCACACCACAGTATTATTTATTCAAATACTCGAACAAGAGACAAGTAGTCTATGACTCATTCAAGTAGTTTTTATTTTAATAATTTTATTCCAATAATTATTCAATCATTTTTGTTTATTCGAAGTTTGTGGAACTGCCTTTACAATCTTCCCCTCTACACCGCTAGCCCACCGCTCGCTGGCCGAGCCAAGGGCACGGTTAAAAAAATCGTAGGTACTGTATATTATTTTTTCTTGTATTCCTCCGCGAGCAAAAAGTTGATGTAATAACCACCAGAGTGCAGATTACTCGAGTAGGAACACAAATTCGGCGCGTACATGCTTCCACAATAAAGCAGATTTTTTCGTAATAAATTATCCAAATTTATTGAAATTCATTTTATTTGAAAGGTATTAAATTTAGAATGCGGTGAGCTTTCTATATTTGCATTATTGAATAAGAAACAAAATCGCAAACTTTGATTTTGAGTTATATTAAACAACAAATTTATTTAAAAAATAATTTAAAAAACTAAATGATATCCACATTCGTACTGCTCTAACCTTTAAAGTGACATTCCGAATAATTTTCTGATCATTATTACTCCACCAATCTCGTTACGTGTTAACATTACTCTTATGGGAGTTGAAATTTAAGATGGTTGCTGGGTCTGCATAAAGTTTAAACTCAGTGGTCTGCAACTTTTTTTTAGTCAATATAAAAACACCAGAAAAAAGTGGAAACATATCAGTGTTCCGCAAGTGTTCTTTTGCTTCAAATTCTACACCCACGTACCGATGTTCTCTAAAGTTAGAAAGTTGGTCTGTGGTCGTTAAAATAGTGTCAGTCAGAAGGACCTTGTAGACTGCAGTTAACTGGATTTGTTTGGAACAATGTCAGCCAGATAGGCTACTCTCGTCTTCCATTCGTCGTCTGTAAGAGAGCACACAATTTCTTCTTTAAATTCATATAGACGTGTGAGGACGTTACCAAAACGTCAACCAAAATTTAATTTAATGAAATTAAAATAACTCACGAACTAACTTGGCATTTACAAAATTAAAAATAAGTAAGAATAAACAAACCAAACCAATTATACAAAAAGTGATTTTGACATGAAAATATTGCGGCATCCCTGGTCCGGGCTTATGGCACCCCCGTTGCTGAAATGCTTTAAACGATAATGTATACCTCGAGATACGTAGAGTACAAGTTTATGTATGCAAATAATTTAATCAGCTTGAGTTGTTGACAGTTGCGTTGGTCATTTCAGGCAATGGTTGATAGATAAGCGTATGCAGCTTACCTTTTGTAGGATACAACAAGATTTAGAATTTTCAACGATTGTTATATTTGTTATATACTCTCGAAACATCGTTTATAACATTTTGTGTAAACAAGTGGTGGCAAATTTAGTAATAAAGAAAATATAAACAATACATTATTAAAAAGTTACTTTTGTAAATTTGATTTTAAAATATGTCAATAAATATTTTTGGTAGGCTAAAATATACAATATGCCCAAAAGTTCAATTTTATATTTCAATTAATACGATCACTCTGCTAAACTGCTGACGTAAGTTGAGCGAATTTATAAAATTAATTTGATATATTTTAGCATTTCCACCAACTAGGCCTATTTGGAAAAATTTTCTATTTACGAAAGCTGCTTGTACGAAATAATTTTAGTAGAATTTGTTTGCACATCTGCCTCCAGCCCCAGTTCACGCATAGCTTTGTTCCTCTCGGATACTTTTACAGTATTTAAAATGTTATCGATTTCGGAGGAACCAAATGAGCTATAAGGAAATAAAAAAAA